>CAUYQU010017974.1:0-22964 GCA_963574635.1 Cheracebus regulus | reverse complement strand
ACCTATTCTAAAAGTGATCACATAATAGGAAATAAATCACTTTTTAGTAATTGCATAAGCATTTTACAGATTTAAATGAAATCCTGAGCAATAGAGCAAGATTTTCGTTCTCTCTCCCTCTTTCTCTTTCTTTTTTTTCTCTTTTATTCTACTTCTTTCTCTCTCTTAAAAAAAATAAAATAAAATAAAAAAATAAAAATAAATGAATGTGCTGAAAGAAATAACAAGAAATTATTAAACACTGTTTACTTAGTACATGTTATGATTTGACAATCTTAGAAATTCACTCCATTAAAAAGTGTGAATACACGCACACACACACACATGCACACACATTACAACTCTCCTACAACTTAAATACTCTTTTCATTCTTTAGAAATCATTAATAGGAAACTTTTGCCAGCTGGTGTTTCAGAGTCCTTTATAAATTAATTATAATATTTACTAGCCATGAGGAAGCGGAGAAGTCTAATTAGGTCAAAGAAGCTGGCCCTGCTGGAGACTGAGGGCAAAAGCATATATACCATGTTAGTCGCAAATCTCCTGCAGTTCTTTCTTGAGCACATATGTTTAAATAAAAAACTGGAACAATGCAAAGGCTACATATAAAGTTATGAGAACAATTATATCACAATTAGAATAAAAGCAGGTTGAAATTTGCCATGAATTTATAAGAAAATAAAACGTTTTTACTGATACAGAATTTCACAGGTGTTCCATGCCACAGCGGTATGACATGTTCAATGCTGACAGCACACTCATTTATTTATCTGTCAATTCATTCATTCACTCACTCAACAGGTACAGAACTAGATGTTGCAGGTATAAAGAAGATTATGTATGTCACAGTCTCTTTCTTTAAGGAGCACACAGAGTGGTGGTGCATATGGATGTGTAAATAGTGAGAAAACAGAGTTGTAAGTGTAATATAGGTATAATTAGAGGATATGATGGTGTTCCCAGGAAGAATGACTCCCTCAGTTCATGGGTGGGGAAGGGACATGCATTGAAGTTATTTCATCACAAGTAACAGAAACCAAAGCTGGTTAAACTTTATCCTTAAGGGTTGGGACAAGAATGAGGTAAACAAGACACATAGGGCATGACATTTAAGGAGGTAGTCTCTCTCAGGTGCTGAGCCTGGAGGTCTCACTTGAGAATGTGTGCCTCCTTAAATGTTGAACCCTAGCCCCCATCCTGTTATTCCTTCAGTCTTACCTTCTTCAAAAACTTCTCATTCCCCACAGTGAAAAACAGTTGAAAAGCTGTTTATATCCTAGTGTAAATAACTAAAAACAGTTTAAAGTTTACATTCTTTTTTTTTTAATTTTTTTTTTTTTTTAGATGGAGTCTGGCTCTCTCACACAGGCTGGAGTCTAATGTTGCAATCTTAGCTCACTGCAACCTCTGCTTCCTGGGTTCAAGTGATTCTCTTGCCTCAGCCTCCCAAGTAGCTGAGATTACAGGCATGCACCGCTACGGTCGGCTAATTTTTGTATTTTTAGTAGAGGTGATCCACCAGTCTCAGCTTCCAAAAGTGCTGGGATTACAGGCATGAGCAACCATGCCCGGCCTAAAGTCTACATTCTTATAAAGGGATTTTCAGTTACATCAAGTCTTAAACCATGAATCAAAAACTCAGATGTTTACAGGGTTCAGGCAGTAACGTAAATGAATGAAGCAGGCCTGTGTAAAACACTAGGGAATGAGGGAGAATGTGACGAGCTGTTCAACGCTTTTCAAATTCAACCTAAAAATAAATGCTGTCTTGGCCAAACAAAAAGTTCTGCTGGATTATCAGGTCAGTAGGATAGTTGGTTGTGTACTCTGCCTGTTAAAGAAATTTATTTGCTGTGTTAGAACTTTAGATTTCTTTAAGAAAATGGATATGAAGACATAAACGTAGATGGAAAACACTTGGGATATTTTTTTTCCTCATAAGGGTTCATTGTGAGGCCATATTCAGCATTCTTTTGGATTTCTTTCCTACAGGCTCCAAGATTTGGCATAGTTGTTTCCATTCTTTGCTGTCACTGTTTGTTCCTTTGCTGTAATCTATGAGTCATAGAACATAGCTGAAGAGTTTTTCACAGTTAGAAACTAGAGAGAAATAGACAAAGTTTAGGAACAGGAAAGTTATAGCATCATTAGAACTCTTACAAGTCTCTTGTCTGGACAGGAGCAGTATAATAAACAAGAGCAGCCACAGTTTGTATCTACTCAGTGTGCTTTTCTATTGCCAGCTCACAGTCCCGGTGCTTCTGGGGGCCTGTCAATCATATTTCTTCTTTTACCCCCAAGCACAGTTTGAGATTCTTGTCTCAGGTTGTCCAGTCAGAATATTAGGTCTCCTGATGTAGCGGAAGGAGTAAAGCAGCCAGCCCTCTGGACCATTCATTTCCTTTCCTATAGGGGCACCACTAGGAAAAAGAAAGGAAAGCAGATAATCCGTTCTAATCTCCTTGCTAACTAGACACCCTAATAAATAGAATAATGTTAGACGGAAGGAGGTCTTTCTACAGAAAGCCCTTAGGATCACCCTGGATAAGGATTACTTCCAGTAAATAAATCTAGAATCTACTGATTTATGGGGACATGGCTTCTCTGGAGAATGTCATGTAATGGCATGTCATTTTATAACATTCTGAGGTATAAAATGGAGATGTATTATAAATTACATGCTTCTACTCTGTGAGGCAATAATCAGCAAAACTATGTACAGAGACCTAGTCAGTCACTCTGGGTCAGTGGTTAGGAAGCATCTGGCAAAGCCACACGGAATGTCCCAGACTTTCTCTCCTCTATCTTTGTCTCTTGATTGCCTGTACTCCTGAAATTATTAGGAAAGCTTGATGCTATTTCAGATTTTTGTGAGTCCTTTTCAGTCATTAAATTCTATATGTTAGCTCACCTAATCATGGTGATTGACTGAAAAATGAATGTATGAACTGGGCAAGACCAATCAGAATATTCCTGAGGATTCATTTCAGATTATTGGGAAAGAGAAGTTTTTCTTCATTAGAGTTGCTAACCTCATATATGTGAATGTGAGGCCCACTATGTATAGAGAGTACCCACAAAAAGAAGTCAAGCAGATACAGTAAGAGCTGACAGATGGAGAGAATTAAAGAGAGGGAAGAGGGGTGAGGGAGAAAAGTGAACTCCGAATATAGCATTTGGACCCCTGAGTTTAGCTCTGAGGCATGTTTATCTCTTGGACTTCCCAGTCATCTAAGTCATGTCAGCACACTGTCTTTTTGCTTAAGCTAAATTTCACTGGGTTTCTGTCACCTGCAACTATAAATTCTGATTAATATGATAGTTTGAATTTGACATGAGCCAGACTAGAAGGACGTGGGAACTCAGGACCAGGCAAACCCACTAGGAAGGAGTAGTGCACAAAGAAAAATATCAGATGTGAAACAAGGAATGCATATATCATGAAGCTATCTTGAACTTCCACCTGTGGTTCAGACATAAATGTTATCAGAATTTTAAGTAAGATTGCAACTGTTATAACAATTTTAACACCTTATTTTATATATTTATGAAAGAATGCTCTTCTGCCTTTTTATTCTTTTGCTAGTTTTACCCTGTGTATGACCTCTTTTGGAGCCACGAAGCCAGGTAGCATATAGTGTTTTGTAGCTTTGGCTTTGACTCAGGAAGCAAAACTTTATTTTAGCAATTATCCCTTTATGTTGTAATTACCTATTTGTTATTATGCATCTCCAATTCTTCACAGAATAATGTGAACCCTATTTTCACTACCCAAGCACCTGGAACAAAGTTAGTGCTCAATGTTTGTAGGATAAATGAAGAGAGGAATTTTATTTTTACCACTGTTGAAACTATGCATAAGCCTGACCAATGTGAAACTGTACAGGTTTGATTCCCTTTCACTGTCTACCAAATGTGCATAATTATTTTAGTTGGTATGCAACAAAATGTTTGATTGTGATGAATGCTATTATAGTTAAGGTGTGTTGCAAATATTTGTTGCAGTAAACAAGAAATCACTATTCTTAATTGTTTCAAAGTCTAGAGTAGTGGATAAAATCATGGGCTTTTGGAACTAGATTTCTTGCTCTGTTTTCTGCTAGCCTTGCAACTTTGGTCAAGGTGCCACCTTTCTTTTCCCTCACCTGTACATTAGTAATAACAGTGCATCATATTGTTGTTGTCAGTATTAAATATGTACTTTGTTTAAAACTCTTTGCATGAAGAATAGCTAGCACATGATATGTGTTATGTGATGTTTACTGTGATCATTCTTATTATTGTTATTCCTCAAACCTCAGTTTTTTTCAAAGTAAAATGGGGGTAATATATGTGCGTATTTCAAATGGATAATGCATGTACAATGCCTACAATAAATACACAATTTTTAGAAACAAGACAATAATATAGCCCATTTAATACTGAAGTACGTACACACACACACACACACACACACACACACACACACACACACATTCATAAACTGTATACTGTTGAGGTTGACAGGTACAGGCATTGGAATCAGTTTGCCTGGGCTTAAATCTAGACTCTATTGCACATTATTTGCATAATGTTGGGCAAGTTACTTAGCTTCTTGGAGTCACCTCTAATAAAATGAGGATAGTGATAATATGTACTTCATAATGTAGTCTTGAGAATTAATTGTGTCAATTCTTCTAAAGTAATAAAGGCAATGCCAGGAAAATATTAGGTAGTCAATAAGTGTTAGCTCTTATTATCCTTCTGAGCTTCAATCACTTTCAGTGATGACAATGAGGATAATGATATTTACCTAACCAGGCTGCTATGTAGATAAAGTGTGATAGTGCCCATGAAAATGTCTAGTAAATATGGGAGGCTGAAGCAGGAGAATCACTTGAACTTGGGAGGCGGAGGTTGCAGTGAGTCAAAATATTGTCACTACATTCCAGCCTCGGTGACAGAGTGAGACTCTGCCTCAAAAAAAAAAAAAAAGAAAGAGAAAAGAAAAGAAAAGAAAGAAAATGTCTAGTAAATAGTATTTAATAAATGCCAGTTTTCCCCCTCTTTTCTTTTTTTTTTTTTTTGAGATGGAATTTTGTTCTTCTTGCCCAAGCTGGAGAGCAATGGCGTGATCTCGACTCACAGCAACCTCTGCCTCCCAGGTTCAAGGATTTCTTCTGCCCCAGCCTCCCAAGTAGTTGGGATTACAGGTGCATACTACCATGCCTGGCTAATTTTTTCTAATTTTGGTGGAAACAGGGTTTTACCATGTTAGCCAGGCTGGTCTTGAACTCCTGACCTCAGGTGTTCCACCTGCCTTGGCCTCCCAAAGTGCTGGGATTACAGGCATGAGCCACCATGCCTGGACAAACATCAATTGTATTTCCATGTATGAATATAGAACAGAGAAAATAGGTGGAATTTGATCAGTGACACATATTAAACATTGTTATCAAGTAAGTATTATCAGTCATCTTATCAGCTGTTCTTTCCTTATAAAAGTAGATTGTGCCACAAATAGCTTATTTTGTTAATTCTTTTGATTCTAGTCATAGATGAATGGTGATTTACTCTATTCAAAGAAAGAAAAGTAGGCTTGTATTTTAGGTTTCTTGTGGCATACACTGGTGTACAATCTGCTAGAACTGAAGGAGGATGTTATTAATCAAAAGGTGCACAAGGAGGCAAAGGACTTCATTATGCTGTGTTGCTTCCACAACTTGCACCTGGAGCTTCTTAATGAATTTGCCCTTTGGAGACAGGTGGCACACTGAAAAGTGTAAACCTCTCTAAACCTCTTCTTGTCTCAAATTGACACGTCTTCATAACACTATGATTAATCAATCTAAGTCTTAAATGATGTGAATAACTTTGTTTGGACTATAATTAGTTGAAACATTTTTTTTTTCCTGGTCATTAGTAGCACTCATTGCTAGAAGTAGGAAAAGAAAGAAAGTCAGGAAATGGCTGGGAAAAAAGCCACATATTCCTTGAAAAATACAAGTTTATAGATGATTTTGTGTACTGGGTGAACAAATCCAGTAGATGGCAGTTTAGTAACATGCAATATCCTTCTATCATGGGGAATTCATGTTTAGGAATCATCTTTTCTTAGAATATATAGGAAAATATATATCTTAAATGTTATCTATTTATCGCCATATTTTGTGGAAAAGTTAGCATCTACCACCTCTGTGGCTGATCTCTGCTAGCTAACAGCAGTAAAGTTGTTATAAACTTGTCAAATAACAAACAATATAAGGAACTTTGGAATTTTCTAGGATTTTTCCATTATATTTTATTATTATTCCATTCATTTGAAACACATATAGATATTTTTGATATTTGAAGAGATAAAGGACTTGGGAATGTTTCTCAAGAAAAATAACACTGTAACCAACAATTGATTCCTCTGAAAAACTGTCTATAATTTTAGCATTTCATGCATATTTTCTTTAATTGCTAAGATATTTAATAAGCTAAGAGAGGTTTGGAAAGGGAACAGGGTGTATATAGATTATCAGATTAAGAAGGTAATATATCTGAGAATTTTTGAATGTTAAAAGGAGAAAGAAAAAAGAGCCCAACCTTCCTTGAGATATAAACTCAAAGATTGCATCACTTCTTACATGGGATTCAACAAAATGTCCAGGCATTAGGAAAATTCTGATTCCAGAACAGAAAGCTAGCAGTACATTCTAAGATAGAATTAGACCATTACACACATTGTGTTGGTTTGAGCATACATTATATATCCTTCAGTAAGAAATTTCTGCCATGGTGCCCTATTTTCTTGGGCACCAGGGCCTGACAGCTTTCTCACACAAGTCAGCAGTTGAAAGTGATACAATTTTGACATGAAATGTGCTTATACTTTGAAAGCCATTAAACAAGCCTTGTTTGCTTATAATTTTCTAATAAAATAAAAGGCCTTCTGTGGAAAGCAATTTTAAAAACACATCATAACATTTTAAGTGTGTACGTCTTGCAACGTTTGTTCCAATTTTCTAGTGATAGACACAGAGTAATAAGACTTCCCTAACAGATGCTTAGTGCTAGGTACTCACATGTCACTCAAGCTGACAAGGTTTCAGAAAAAAAAAAATGCTTTTTTCACCATGTTACCATTTTAAAAGATCTACTATTGCATATAATTCAGTTTTATTTAATTGAAAAGTATAAAATTCACAAAATACAGTTTATTAAAGTTAATAGAATAAATTGTAAATATACCTTAAACAACCCACTAGATCCTGTCTACAAATTATGTCTATCTCAGACAAGACTTTAATCCTATATGCCTGGAGAAGAACTTTAGCTCAGTTCACAATAAGATTATAGAATCTTAAAGGTTGGAAAAATAGATAATCTGCTTCTTTCAATGCCCAGTTTTCATGATTTACTTTTTATATGTACCTGAAAAATTTGAGCTTAATTAATATATTGATATATAGCAGGCACCATTGAAGTTACATAGTTTATTCATTCTTTCAACCAATATTTATCCAACATCTTACATATGCTAACTAGTGTTTTCCAGGAATTATGTTATGGACTTTTAATGCAAGAATAAATATTTTACTATCCTTGCTTCTGAGAAGGAGCTCAGAGTCTAGCTGGGAAGTTAGGCAAGTAAATTAATTATACTGTAGTGTGATAAAGGCTAGACATGTTTGTATACAGCTCTGTGGGAAAACAGATGAGGGAGCAATCTATGTCACTTGGGGCTTTTGGGAAGACAAGAGAAAGGAAATCACATTTGAGCTGGGTCTTGGAGTTTGAGCAGGAATTCTCAGGGGGAAAAGTAGGGGCTGAGGATTTAGGAAGGGAAATAGACATGAAGGCAGGAGAGTATGTTCGGAGAATAACTGGGAAATACAGGGAATGGTGGGAAATTATGTAGAGTGGCCCTAGAAAGGTAGTTCAGTGAAAGACCACAAAATCAGATGCTAAAGAGTTTGGTGTGACTTTTGTAGGAAATAGGGAGCTACTGAAAAAAAATTGAAAATGAAGAAAAAGGATATGATCAGATTTATATTTTTTAAAACATTATGTCTGGCAATGGTGTGAAAGATGGGTTAGACGAGGTCAGGAATAGGCTGGTTGAAATATGTTCAGGTCTGCACTAGCCCAGTGGAAGTGATGATGGACAAATGCATATGTAAAATACACGTTAGAAATGGAGAATTTTTGAATGTTAGAAGGAATTTGGCAGTCAGTTGCTTGGAAGAGGTGGGTACTAAGGGAAAGGGAGAAGTTAAGAATGGCTTCAAGAGATCTAGTTGGTATGATTAGTTTTGAGGGTTTGGATAAGCATTTATTACTCTAAACAAGCTTTTGAGGATGGGTGAGAAAAATGAGTCTCTGAAAAGTAAGAACACAGCAAAAAGGCAGCTGTCTGCAAGCCACAGAGAAGGCCCTCACCAGAAACTGAGCATGGTGGAACTCTGATCTTGGACTTCTTAACCTCCAGAACCGAGAGACATCAATGTCTGTTGTAAGTGATCCAGGTTCTGGTACTTTGTTACAGCAGCCTGAGCAGACTAGAATTACCATACAGTTAGTAATTTATGAAGGCCAGATGTGACCATATTCTGTTGGATTAATTCCAGAATCCAAGCTTTTAACCACTGTGCTGTTTCTTTCTATACTCATGGAGTGGCCAGGGATGCCATTTACTGGACTAAAATACAGGAGGAAAAAACATGTTTTGAATAGCAGATAATCAGTTTGTCCCTTAACATCTTGAATTTGACGTAAGTGGTAGGGCAAACCCTGGAGATATTCAGAAAGGAATTATAAATAATGGTGCTGAGGGCTCATAAAAGAAATAGAGTCAGAGAGTTCAGCTGTAGGAGATACCAGTGAATAAGGAATAATCGAAGCCATGGGAAGTGACTCACATGGCCCAGAGAACAAATGTTGAGTGAAAATGGCAGAGGACTGTATAGAAAGCTTTCAGTGGCAGTGGAACAAAAGGAGTCAACGGAGGAGACTGAAAAAGTATACTCAGATGAGTTAGAGGAAAACTTCCTTTAATGAAGGTACAACTTCCGTATATGTCTGTGAAATGGAGACTTACTTCTTCTCCCTTGAGCATACATTGGGCAGAAAGTTAAACTAGCATATTCTTAATGTTTTACTATTACTTTAAGAGCCTTTTTCTTCACTGGAAAGCTGTCACTCACAGCCTCTTTTTCTGAAGTTCACAGTCTCTTCCTACTGGATCACCATATTGCATTCCACACAAATTCTGTAATTTTACTAGGCCATAAGTCCACATCCTTGATGATTCTACCTCCCCACCTGAATTCCTAGACTATCCTTAAGCCAACTTCACTTCCAAGCAGGGAACTGCTCCTTTTATGAAATACTTAACCAGGAAATTCTAATGACCAAACCTCATAGCTCTCTCTTTCTCCCTTTTGCTAACTCAATCCATATTTAATGTAGTTCAAGTCAATTACTAAATACATATCATATGTTATGTGCTAGGACTTAGAACACAGACACAACACATCCATATACATACATACATACTGTAAACATACCCTAGCACTGAAACATTGTTTCATCTCACAGAGTAGGAAGGGAGCAGATATCTAAAAACAATTTTGCAATACTAGTGTGATAAGTAAAATAATACAGATATATTATGGGTGCAGTAGTGTGATACAGTGGAAAGTTTGAACAGTTGCAGGTAGGTTGAAAATGAGAGAGATACCGTTTATTTATAGATAAATAACTAAACCCCAAAACAGAGTGGCTTAACAAAGAAATTATTTCTTATTTTTCAGAAGTCTATGGGTTGATTGGGCTCCTCCTTCATTCAACTGGTGGCTGGGATGAGCAGGAATGGCCAAGAAGACCTTACTCATATGTCTGAGGTACAGGTGCTATATGCCATCTCTCCTGTCTATGATTTTCTCTCTGCATGGGGTCTCATACTCCAGGCCAGATAACCTGAACTTCTTTGCAGCATGGCAGTTGGGTTAGGTTGGAACTGGAATAGTGTCAGTTCTACAGCATTATGTTGGTCTGCCCAGAATCAAGAATTTTTGGTGAAAGTAATGGCAAGAGTGTATAAAGGTGGAAGGAAATTTTGGCAGCCACTTTTTTGAGACTAATTACTACAGGTAACTTCAATAAGAAAGAGATGCTTGAAGTGGAGTTTGAAGACTGAGAAGTTTATTAGTGAATAGAGGAGATGACGTTTAGGAGAAGAGGAGCTCTTTAAAAGAACAATAGTAACATGAAGACAGAAAGCATCATATTTGGTCTGCCTGCCAGGATGTACAGAATGCCTGGAGGCATTTGGGAGAAGGAATTAGAAATGAGCTTGAGAGGCAGGAAAGATTATTAAAAGTCTTGTATGTTTTAAGAAGTAAACTGTGCTTTATCATCTAGGCTGCAGAATACCCTGAGAGATTTTATTCAGAGGAGTAGCTGCTCTTCACTCTCATTGATTCTTCTGTACTTTGTCAGTTTCATATGTTCTTGATCAATAAGCCTTCTTTGGCTTCATTTCCTTATTCACTCCAGCTGACAACCCACAGTCATTCAGTTAAACCTCTCTCTCACTGACACTCTTAATTCCCAACACTCTCATGATCTTTTTCTCATTCCATTATTCCTAATCCTCAGTTCTAGAATAACCCAACCATCTGTTTGTTCTGATACTGAAACCAGGAACTGAATAATCCTGGAGCAAATCACATAACCATGTTGATTGTCTGCCTTATACATTTATGATTTCCGACATCTGCTGTACTCTCAATTTTTTTCTAGGAAATCTTTACAGATGTTTACCTATTTCCCATGATATTTTCTTTTTAATTTTTTTTTTTACCACTTTTTCAACTTTGTACTTAATGCTGCCCTCTTTATTTTTAGCAGATCACCTTACCTACTTCACAGAGGAAATCGTTGTTACAGTCCTAAAAAATTTTCCTTTATAACATCTTCCAAAAGTTCATCTATTCTTTTCATTCTGGATGATCCTCTTTCTTTCTTTCCAAGTTATAATTCTAGGACTTATTCTACTTCTCCCACAACTTTAAATTGATTTACAGTTCTTATCCATCCTTATTTTCTTTCCTCCTTCAACATAGTCATTCTTCCTTTTTTTCCCTTTCCCTTTGCCTTTGACCTCAAACCTTCTACCACTTGTAAGTTCTTGTTCTAATAATGATGCCCTTTTCCCCAATCTCTTTCTACAACTTCCTACTCAGCCTTGCTTCTACCACAATCAATATTCTCTCATTGTACTCCCTGCTTATTGTTTGTTTTATATTTATTCCTTAGTAACCTGAAACTTGGCTTGTTTCAACTAAATACCAGGCAAAATTTTGACACTTAGTATGAATGTAATAAATATGCATTAATGATCAATTTCTAATTTCCAATATTATAACCTCTTTTAAGTTCTCATGTTACAGTGGGAAGATAGGGAAAAGGTCCCAGTTTAAGCTGTCTTTGGATCAGTGGGAGCTTGCTAAACCATGCTTCAAGTGGACATAATGTCTGAGATTCTGTACTCTATAGTTTTTTTCCCAAATCAGGCTATTCCATTTGCATTTTGGTTTGTTGGAACGTGTGCTATAGAAGTTGGTAAATATATTGAATATTACCATTATCTCTCTCTCTCTTTCCATGCATATATGCATGTATGTGTACACTCTGGAAATTGTATCACTATATAAAAATAATTATTATTTCTGCTTGAAGAGTAGTGCCCATTTAACACATGATAATCACAGATTTTTATAGCAAAACACCTTTTCATATGCTAGACAGATTTGTAAAGGCAGAAATTATGGTTTCCTGGAATATAGACAGTAACAAATAAGTTTTTGTGGAAAGAATGGTTGAATATTCTTTATGTGTAACAAAGGAAAAATTTTCTAAATGAGCATAGAATGTATTTATGAAATTTTAAATAAAATATAATATCTATTGTTAGGGCTTAGAATGTTCAGACATTGTAATTGACTATTGTACTACTGTTATTGAAATAATAAAACACTAATCAGTATGGCAATTCACAGGGATTTTTTCTCTTGTAAATTTCATTTGTTAAGAGCATTGTTTTAGATGCAGTCTTTTCATAGAAACATGTATAAACTCGTGAGGAGTTTGAACATAAAGCGCTGCTATAAAACTAGGTACTTATTGGCCTTCAATGTATCCAGCTTTTATCTTACAGACTGTGAGCTCATTTAATAGCATCAAGTGAAGGAAACTGGTATAGCATCCCCTCTGCTGCATACCTTTGGGACTTCCCTGTGTAATGTTGACGTTCAGTCTCAGCCAACCTGACAATTAAATGATCCATTTATCTAACACAAGCAGGCAGAGGAGGAGATACTGCCAGTCCATTGCTTCCTTTGGGCTGAGCACACACACAGAAAGCCCTTCATCAACAATTTTTCATGTTTTCCGTTAAATTGGGTTTACTCTTCTTACATGAATTTTCCCCTAGATACTTTTCCCAAATAGCACAGAAAGTATTTGACATGAACTAAAACTTTTTAATAATAAACTTTGTGGTTATAAAACCTGAGGAAGACAAGACTACTGAGGCAGTTAGAAGAAATTGCTGAAACCAAGAAAAAAAAAAGATATATGTTAGTCTAAATCTTAAAATGAAACTTTTCAAAGAACCAATATTGTCTAATTGGGAACTTTTATATATTCTTTGGGAGTCTACTTCATAGAGTAATTATTTTAGCCACTAACACATTTTTTACCATTGTGTACAGTTCTTATATTCTTAACTCCTCTACTTTTTGACCCTTCTGTTTTCAAAAATAACACAGAAAGCAATTGTCTTTTGCATTAGATATCTCACTTTTAAGTTAAATAGCCCATGTAAACCCTATTAAAGTTGCTTACTTAGGTATTTTTAATTGATACTGAGAATAAATGCTTTCTTTTTGGGTTTTGTTGTCAAGGTGCAATTCTAGTATTACCAGGCAAATTTGAGAGCAATCCTAATTGAATTAAAAATTCTAACTCTGTTTTATTATTATATATTATAGCTTAATTATTTGAGGGAAACCAAAGTGCGGATTGTCCTAAGATATTCTATCAACTTTTTAAGATACTTAACTCTATCATTCTTCTGTTTTAAAGCCTTCATTTCCTAGAATTCTATTATTAAAATGAACATATGTTGTTGACAGGCTGTAAACATATATATCAAAGACAATAAGTAGAATTTTAACTAAAAAAAATGGGACCAGGGTAGAAAGGTTTTGAGGGAAAACAGTGGCAGAAAGACTCAGAAAAGCATGCAATATTCAGTGAAAAACTCTGCTTTGCTCTAGGTGGTATGAGGACTGCGCCTTTTGTCAGTTAACAGTCTTTCAGTACAATATTCAAAAAGTCCAGCTGAAAATATCTAAAACCAAAAGGGAATTTATTGGCTCTCATAAATGATACTCATAGCCTGATGCCAGTTATCAAGTTATTGCCTCTTGCCACCAAATTCACCCTTCAATATATATTCTATGATAACAGACAATTCCTTTTAGTATTTCTCCTTTAAAGTGAGGCCTATGTTAACCTTTCTCAGCAGAGGATGCTGGAGAGACATTTCAGGAAAAAGGTGTCAGGCTGCCTGCCATCCCTTAAGCCAGTAGCGTGAGTACAAGGACATCTGGTGAAGCTTTGCCTTAGTCATGTGCCAAGAACATAGGCCTTTGGAAACCTTGCAGAGTAGATCCTGCAGTAACCTTCTTGCTTTGCTCTTGACATGGAAATTTGCATACACATATCCTATTGGCTCCGTTTCTTTAGATAATTCTAATACAGCAATCACAGATGTCACTATTGACCTCTGAAAATAAAGGAGGAAGAGGAGAAAGACAGTGTGGAGGTGGGAGTGGACTATGGCATGATCCTTGGAGGAAAGGTAGAGAAGAAACAACTTCTTATTTCACAATTTTGTCTTGGACAGGTAGTATATTTACTAATTCTAGGCTTTCAGTCTGTTTCTCTCTCACTTTTGGGGTATAGTAAGATACAAGATATGGTATAACTTTCCACCATTCATCTACTGATTTGTTGGCCAGAACCAGAGGACACTGGAGGACTTACCAACCCTTACTTTTGGGCTGGGATGAAACTTGATCCAAGGGCCCCTCAGAGGTGTATAGTGATTATAGATGTTTTATAAAGAATTGACTCAATGGCTTATTTGCTTGTTCATTTATTCACACACTCATCCGATTAACCACTTAGCACCAGGTACTGCTAATATGTGAAGTAAGGAAAAGAATTTCAAGATATGTAATGTATAGTTCCCTGCTCTCCAATAATTTGTACACCTGTTAGATAATAAAACAAACTTATTTTTAATTCAGGGGTAATTAAAATCAAGTTGATGAGAGAAGTTCAAATGATCATTGCAACTCAGAGGATGAATAACGAACACTTGCTGAAATGAAGGAAGGCTACATAAAACAGGTATAGTTGAGTTTTGAAAAATGGTTAGGATTTTGGTATGAAGAGACATAGAAGATGACTTTTAGTGAGAAAGAGCATAAGCAAAATAACAGGGTTAAAAAATAATATAACTTTGTTTGAGATGCATGAATAAAGTAACATAGTTGGAATAAAATATTTAGTGAGGAAAACTGAGGTGAGGTTGGAGTAACACATTGGGAAATAATCATGGTCAATCTTAAAGTCCAAACTAAAAACTTATATATTTTTTAAATATTTTGAAAGATGCACAAAACATAAGTGCATATTTCAATAGGTTATTACAAAGTTAATGCACCTTTGAAACCACTACCTAGATCACAAAATAAAACATTTCTAACATATCAGAAAGTCCATTCAGCCCCTTTCAAAGAGTATACCTTTCTTTCTCCCTCAGGGAAACTCCACTGACCTCTAACACTATAGACCAGGGGTGACTATTTTTTAATTCTATATATCTGTCATTACATAAAAGATATTGTGTCTAACTTCTTTGACCTAACAATGTTGGTGAGATTTATACATACTGTTGAATGTATCTGTAGTTCAATTATTTTCATTGTTTGATGATATTCTAGTATATAAATATTCCACAATTTATCCAAGTGACTGTTATTTTGTAGAATTTAAAGATTATAATAAGGGTGATCAAATATATTTGAGCTTAAGTAACTGCCAAGAACAATTGAGTCTTAACCAACTAAAGAAGATTGAGATGAAAATTCTGGTTTGGAGGATATTGTTTTTAACTCTAAAATTATATTGCTTACTTTATTAAACTATTTTACTGATCCCTTAGTTTGAATTTGTAACAATTTTTTTCTTCAACTCTCATTTTTCATCATTGCTGTGGAAGATTATTCTCAGAAGATGTTGCATCTGTCAGGGAAGAAAGAACCAGGACTATGGAGGGATAGTTAAATTGCCTCCCTCTCAGTGAACTGGGTATCCAGAGAAAGTAACAGAAGCTATTCTATTATTCAAACCTGACAGCTTTGGTGTAAGGAGTGATAGTAGCTAGGAAAATGACAGATCTGGGACTTCTGGGAAGCCTAAGTCCACATAGCTTTTAAAGTGGTAGCTATTCTGTGTGCTCCACTCTATCACTAATTCTTTCCTTATTTCTAGACATATTTTTTCTATCACTGACATAGCAATGGCTTTTTCCATTTTTGCAGCCTGTTATTTATTTAACTGGATATTAACAGGAACCTAGCAGACATATAGATACTCCAGGACCAGCATCCACTACATTCACTTATATTGGTATTGTGATGTTAACTCCAGTTGATTCATTTTTGAGACAGTTTGCTTGGAAACCAGTTCAGACATTGCTAGGGTTGACTGTATGAATTCCTATGGAATGGATCTCTTGGGCTTTATGTGTATTTTAGCACAGCCTTTTTAATAGAACGTTTTATTTAATATCTTTGGTAATTTACTTACCGTTGTATCCAGAAGCATAGGAAAGACTATTTATTAAACTTTATATTGCTTCTTCCAATGGGATTTCTTTGACAAATGTTTTGCCTTAAACTTGTGCTTTCCAAGACTATTACTTTGCCTTGATAGCTTATGGTATGGCACTAACAAGAAACAGAAGAGATAGTATCTTATATTTCTAGGCCACTTTAGAATTTACAAAGCATTTCTATATCTATCGTTTCCCATTACTGTCTCTACCATCCTGTGAGAGAAGTGTTTTTGCTTTCATTTTAAAGATCAAGAAATGTAGGCTCAAAGACATATGTAGTATCACAGCCACTGGTTTTTGTAAGATCAAATCAGATCTCCTAATGCTAGGTTCAGTACTATTAGCCAGTGCCTCCATCCTGCTTATCTGTATCTGGTGTGGATTTTCCTGTTATCCCTCAAATGTTAATTAGGAGGTATATTCTTGCCAGGTAAGAATTATGTCTGTTGAGTTCATATACCTTAGCATTAGACAACAACTGAAATTCTCAAAATTATCAGGTTAATGTTCTATGCAGAACTAGTCAATTTTTTGGAGTTAATTTTATGGCATATACTTTTTATCTTCATGTACTTTAATAATACTTGAACCAATATCACCTTCTGTGTGAACAGAGTTCAGGTGAATAGCCACTGAGCTTCTATTACAGGCCTATTTTAGAACTGACTTCTTTGTGGCACCAATAAAAGCTTCAATGACAGCATGATTATGTTGTCAAAAAGTTGCTTTTCATTATAGTCTGAGTCATTTTTCCCTCAAGAGAAGTAAAGTTATTTTCCTGGATATGTTACATAGATCATCAGTATGTATGAATTTTTGAAGAGGTTGGTCATTGGTAAATATGCTAAAGAAAATAATCCAAAACAAACCATATAGATAAAAGGCAATTATTACATTAGTTTAACATTAAATGTCACTCAGTACACAGATGAAAGACTAAAATGCAGGTGAGTACAAGTATAATATGTGTTGATTTATGAGCAGCATGCTGTTTAATAATCCATTGGCGTCTACTGACTAAGATTAGTGTAATGGCAAACACAGCTCTCTTTTGAGTGCTGTTCTGGGCTCTTCTGGTGAAAAGATATTTTTAGGCAACAGTATGAACTTCAGAGAACTGTGAAAGGTAATGAGGTATTCCTCACAGAGCAGTGTACCATGTCCATTCTATCAGTGGAAGAATAATGACATGAATCAGAAAAGCCAAACACATACAAATTTAAATTCCTGAAAAAGGATATGGCTATGAAGTTATTTAACTATTTGGATGTTTTGTCAAAGTTTACTTCCTGGCTAAATAGTGGGCCTCTCCATATTCAACCATGTCACATATTTATTTAAATATGTCACACATTTAATTAAACTTTTCTGCTTAAATGGGGTTTGGAGAATGATCTGGCCAACATGAACCAAGTTGGAGAAGGGGTTATTAATTAGGTTCCAGGATGGTGAAGAGAATGCAGTTCTTACCCAGGACCATGGAAATGCAGTGAGCCCAAGGGATTGACAAGTCTGCCAGAGGAAAGAAGACATTTGTCAGAGGAAAGAAAAAACATTAGATTTTCTGGGCCAAAATTAGGCCAAACAACTTTTAGCCAAGAAATAAGATGAAAAGAGAAAATGCCTTTTGAGAGTGAACCAGTGGTTCCTTGACAATGTCCTAATTTGACAGTGATGGGGATAAGATAACTCAGGTTTTTCTTTATGAAACAGTGGGCATATGATGGATGGAAGGAGTTAGGTTGGCTAAAAGGGCCTAGAATTGAGCAAATGATGATTGATTATTCTTTCCTACAATAAATATTACCTAGTATTCTATCATTAAACACAGCAAAAAAGTTACCATTGTGATCAAATATTTAGTTTTTCTAAAGGATTTCAGATAAAGTTTGATTTGTAAACACTGAACTGGATATTAACAGGGATCTAGCAGACGTGTAGATACTGTAGATCTCATTTCACTACACCTTGCAGAAAATTGGTATGGCTGAATTTTATTATTATGCCTGAGACCAATTAATTAGAACAGAGATTTCTGGTGTTACCTAAAACTATTTTTACATACACAAAGGAACATGCCTAGAGTGTAATTATAAATCTCTTTATTATGACATTTTTGAGGAATATGAGGGATACGGAAATATAGAGATAAATGCTTATCCATTTCTTTTAAAGATTATTAGTGACATTTACTGAATATAAGACATCAATATCCAGATACGTATTCCTTGCTCTTTTGAGTGACTCAGTGCCCCACTAAAAGTAGATACATGTAGATTTTGGAATTCAGTTAGTAATACAGAGCAACAGACTCTCAGAAAGGGAGACAAATTTCAAGGTTATCCAATAGCTCTTGTGGCAGGAATTCTTTCTATAGTGTTCCAGTTAAGTGAAAGTCTGGTGTTTAGTTCGGTGTTGACAGGACACATGCTACTTTATGAGGCACTCCATCCCATTGTGTATAGCCTTATGTCTGTAATTTTTATTTTTGGCTTCCTAGAAAATACTCCTAATTTCTACCAGCATTTTGATTTGTGTGTATAGAAAAACCTCTTCTTGATCTGCTACAGTCTAGTGAAACTGTTAATCATGGTCCTTACCTCACCCTAAACAAAAGTTACCAAACCTGATCCTGGGTAGTCCTACAATGAGTCCTTTCCTCAAATTTGAATCTTGAGCATAGCAAAACAAATGTTTAGCATTGTTTCATTTCCAGCAATGGTGCCCTGACCAGACCATTTTCCCCCTGAAACTCGGCCTGTCTTTCCTGTTTTCTCATTCTCTGAATAAATCTGCCCTAGATTTTCTTGTTTCCAAAACTGATTCTCCAGCTTCCTGTCAATTCTGTGCATGTCAATCAACTGGGGAGATTGTTAGAAAAGAAGATTCTTGGACCTCATGTTGCTTAAAGTATTCATTATTAGCAGTATAAGGTGGGGGTACAGGAGGTTAAATTTACAACACACTCTGGGTCACACTAAAGCAGAGAGTATGGACTGACTTTTGGGAACACGGTGCAATGTACATTCGTACTTTAACAGAACATTTCTGAAAGTGGAAAAGTATTCCTAACTGACTCACTAGCTGAATATATTCCAATTCTTTCATTTATTTGATAATTCAACAAATAGATATTGAGCATCTACCCTGTGACAGGTACCAGTGATGAGGCTTGGGATAAATAATATCATTAAGATTATTTGAGGCTGGGTGTACCAGCTTGCTTTTAGAGGGGCACTGAGTCACTCAAAAGAGCAAGGAATACATATCTGGATATTGATGTCTTATATTCAGTACCACTAATAATCTTTAAAAGAAATGGACAAGCATTTATCTCTATATTTCCATATCCCTCATATTCCTCAAAAATGTCATAATAAAGAGATTTCTAATTACACTCTAGGCATGTTCCTTCATGTATGTAAAAATAGTTCTAGGTAATACCAGAAATCTCAGTTCTAATTAATTAGTCTTAGGCATAATAATAAATTTCAGCCATACCGATTTTCTGCCAGGTTTAATGAAACAAGGTTTTCTTCTTTTATTGTGCTACTCAATTGCCTCACAATTACATGCGCAATGTGCAATAAAAGTAACTGTATAGGTGAACAAGATATGAAAATGTTCAGAAATTCATTCTTTCAACTAACAAAAATAACTCAAGTAAAATACTGTTAAATCAGGTTCAAATTATATGTTGTTTTGGTGATTATTTTAAGATTATAAATCAATGATCTTAAGTACATTTTAAAAACTTATATCTCTAAAATTGACCTCTAAATAAATTGACCTCTAAAAAATTTCAATTTAAGCTTAAATCATTGTAAAATATATGGTTTACAGCAAATTGTGAATATTAACATAAAAGTTTTATCTTCTGTGAAATATATTCATTTTGATTCCCATGAAAAATCAATGTTAAAATATTTAAACAAATTCATCTGTAACAGTCACAAATTTTTCATTTTTTCTTCTTCCTTAACTTCTATTTCTATACCACTTTTTCAGTGGGATTTATCCTAGTTTAATGCATTCTCTCTGCCTCAAAGTCTTGTAGTAATTACCCTTTTCCTGCCATAAAAGTATGGATATACACTAAAAGAGTAATTCAAATGTTTTGGTGATTTAGACTCCAGGTGTTAAGATTTCTTCTGAATTCATTTTTCATTATTCATGTTAATAAATAATCTAAACATAATGATTTTTAAATAATAAACATGAAAAACTAAAATGTATTAGTTGTATTCATGATTCTCATGACTGAGCTATTTCTTATTCAACAAATGTATGTATCTGTGACTGAATATTATTTGTTGCTAGAATGAGCCAAGGCTTAGCATCAATCTATTCTATTTTTGTTTTTATAGATACAAGATCTGAGAAAATGTATTCTCATAAATAAGTATATGGGAGTGGAAAGGGTTGTGTTTTACCAGTGTCATTCAAATAGTTGAACTCCCTCCAAGTTATATGCCAAAAATCACATAGTTATGTCTCATCAGAAATTATTTTTAATGATATACCAGCTGTCATCTCAATTATGTCTTCTTTCAATTTCATTAAAGGCAAAGAATTGAAACTAATTCTAGGTTTTATTATTCAGTTATTAGGGTCATTTACTTTCTCAACACCAATGCCAATATTTTGAATTGTCCTACAACTCTGGAGATTTTTACACTAAGGGTCAATGTTGCACAGTAAAATGGTAAAATAGATGACAAGCATACCTCTTTTTGAAAGTGTGACAAGGATAACAAGGATAAGAAAAAACCAGCATAAATATTCTGACAGTCAAATTTTATGAGAGTGTACATGTTAAGCTTAGGATGTACAAATTATTTCCTTGAAATTATTCATGCCATTAAAGTATACGTATCCCAGTTTGAAATCTGCTGGTCTGATCCTGTCTCCTTTTTAAGATAGTTAATGGTTATTCAACATTATGTGATTGTAGATTTTTCGATATTGGAACAAAGGGACCTACAGCAGATTGTATATTTCAAAAGAGCAGCAGCAAGATCTCCTGTCCTACATGCTCTTTTTCTAGTGTGACATTGACACGCCTCTCATTGAGAAGTAAGGATCCATTTTCCCTTCTTTTGGACATTGAGAGGCCTGTGAATTTGGAGGAAGAGATGCTATGTGACTTCTGAGGCAATGTCATAAAGCTCTGCCTGCTTCACTTGGGAGGCTCACTTCTAGAACCCAGTTGCCATGCTGTGTGGAAGTCAGACCACATGGAAAGGCCATGAATAGGTATTCTGGCTGACAGTTTCATGTCAGTTCCAAAACCACTGCCAGTGTCAACTGCTAGACGTGTGTGTGAGGAGGATTTTAACCGATTTGGTCTAAAATTAATCTTTTCATATGATGAAAATTGCAGTGTGTATTAGTGATATATAAAGATGGCAAGAAATACATTAAACAGTTAATAAATTCATTAAAGGAAATATGACTAAAGTTTCATATGTTATGCTACAATTTATTATTGATTAGAGTTCTGTAAGTATATGAAATTTTCCAAAGTTCATATCTTTTATTTACTTTTCAAAATATTAATCTTTATTCTTAAAGTAAAATTTAATTTTAAAAGTACTATAACAATAAGTAAAGAAATAAATAGAAGCAAATCCCTATCCCCTTCTGTTTCTCTGCAAACATTTATTTTCAACCCATTGTAGCTGTTTGTTCTGATATTTACCTTTCAATTTCTCTTACCATACTTCATTGCTAGTTCTATAGCTTTTTGCTTGTTTTTTCTTTTCAATTTTAGACCTTATTTATTAGCTCCCTTCCAAAGATTATCTCTTTCACGCTCCTTCTTCAACCCATTTTAATGCATACGCTTATTTTTCTTCCTTCTGTTTACCCACTGTAGTTATATCGTGTTTTATAAGGTATTAGTACTCATAGTTTAAATTCACATTGTACTGTAATTATATATCTCCTGTTTCCCTTTTTACTACAGTTTTTATTATATCAATTGGTTTTTTTAATCCAGGTCCCTATGACTATTTTAGCCCGGAACTTTATCACAGAACTATAAAACAGGTTTCACTGCAGTCCCTGTTATTTAACACATAATTTCTAGGTTTTTATTCTTTTTTTCTATTTTTAATTTTCTTTAGGACTGTCCTTTCTGTAGTCCACTGTCCTCCTATGAAAATGGCTTTCTAGACCAAGTATCCTAGCTGACACTCTAGGTTGTCATTATCATTATTCTTTCTTTTTCATGTATCTTTTTACTCCCTGTATAGAATTCCCTGTTTGTGTGTGTGTGTGTGTGTGTGTGTGTGTGTGTGTGTGTGTGTGTGTGTGTGTGTTTAATTTTATGTCTTCCTCTTTCTTGATCTATTTCTCTATTTTGAGGAGGCACATCTATTATTTCTGACAAAGGCTACATACAAGATAAAAATTTTTGAAGATGCTGAAAAGGTTTTTTTTTTTATTATTTTACTTTAAGTTCTGGGGTACATGTACAGAACTTGCAGGTTTGTTACATAGGTATACATATGCCAAGATGGTTTGCTGCATCTATCACTCCAACATCTATATTAGGTATTTCTCCTAATGCTATCCCTCTCCAAACACCCACCCGTTGCTATCCCTCCCCAGCCCCTCATCCACCGACGGGCCCCGGTGTGTGATGTTTCCCTATCTGTGTCCATGTGTTCTCATTGTTCAACACCTATTTGTGAGAGAGAACATGCGATGTTTGGTTTTCTGTTCTTGTGTCAGTGTGCTGAGAATGATGCTTTCCAGCTTTATCCATGTCCTTGCAAAGGACATGAATGCATCCTTTTTTATGGCTGCATAGTATTCCATGTTGTAAATGTGCCACATTTTCTTGATTCAGTCTATCATTGATGGGCATTTGGGTTGGTTCCAAGTCTTTGCTATTGTAAACAGTGCTGCAATGAACAAATGTGTACATGTGTCCTTATAATAGAATGATTTATAATCCTTTGGATACATACCCAGTAATGGGATTGCTGGGTCAAATGGAATTTCTATTTCTAA
>CAUYQU010017968.1:0-14867 GCA_963574635.1 Cheracebus regulus | reverse complement strand
TGAAAGGGTCCCCTCTTTCTGGAAACCCCACTCCAGTTTTGGTTCTGGGAGGTGAGGTTCACCCCAGGGCTTACCATGCCCCCATCATCAGAAGCCTCAGTCCCTGGCAAGAAGCCTGCCCAGCCCAATCCCAGTGTCTCTAGGACAAAGTCCAAAGGCCAATCTCAAATACAAGATGATTCCACACCTTCTGCTTCCAAGTCTAGCCACATTCCCCATAGCCCCTCCCCTATGCACACCTCCTATTCCAATAGAACTGAAACAAAGGGCTTTCATTCCCAAAGGGCCACAGAGCCCCCACCTCCACACCTTTGCTCTTGCTGTTCCCTCTTTCTGACATGCCACTCCCTGCACCCATTCACCTGACAGAGCCTGCAGCTCCACAAGGCCCAAGTCATCCCCTCCCTGTGACCTTGACTGACTGACCCTGTTCCAGGCTCCCTTGGAGGCTGATAAAGGCAGCCTCTCATCCCCTCCAGGGATTGGCATGCTTCACTGTAACTCACTCAACTGGGCTCACCTCTATGAAAAGAAGACCCATCTACACATTCTTATACCCAGACATAACAGGACAAGCTGGATGCCAGGGAGTCCAGCCAGATCTCCACAGAAAGGCTCTGCTCTTAAGCAGGAGGCAGCCGGAGGGGGAAAATTTCCTAAAGCAACTCAGGGAAGCCCTCCCATATGAGCGTCCCAAAGAGGCTGCAAAAATGCCAACTCAGGCAGCCAAACGCCCAATTGCCACAGCCTTCTGAGACCCAGATGCCAAGTGAAGATTGCTTGGATTCAGCAGTGACTGGTAGAGGTGGCAGCTGGTAAACCAATACTTTCCAACCCCCTTCCAGCAAGCAGCTGTGCCCTGCCCCTCCTGACATGAGTGACATGTCTTCTCCTACATCATCAAATAAATTTAAATCTTTGCAAGGTGACATAGGGTATAGACATTTTTGAAAAGCTCATTTACTGATTCAAATGTATAGTAATGACTGAAAACTACCTTGCTGTGTAAATACATTTCTTGTGGCCTTGTTTTTAGCCTTTTGTGTCCAACAATTTCTACATACCCTCCTTGTGGTATATGGGAGCCAGAATAGACAGGAAGAGGTGTGGGGTATCCTGGGACACTGAGGGTAGAACATAGCTCCACTCTCAGGGGGACCCATTTCTGTGACTGTTTAGGGCACCCACCTGTGGCTCAGCCTACCTATGGAGGCAAATTACACCTGGGAACCTCAGAGGCTCAAAAGAAAGCACAGGTTCAGCAGATACCTGCCAGGGTGGGCCCTTGAGTTGCAGCCCCAGGGAAAGCCACTATTGCACTGTCAGCTCCCTTCAGCCCTCTCTCAAGTCCCAGGAGGACGAGGTTTCTGATTAAGCTCAGAGGCCTGCACAAATGGTAGACTGGATTTCAGAGGAGTTATTAATAGGCCTACAGTCACCTAGAGAGTTACTGGACCAGGACCACAGAATAATTCCTGGGAGGGCAGCCAGGAGGAAAGTGGGACAGAGAGGAAACACAGGGAGAGAGCCCTGGGACCCCGTCAAATAGAGAGAGAACCAGGGGAACAAAAACAGCCTTGATGTTTTGAACCACAGCCCCTGCATGCCTGTGTCCCTTGAGAATTTGGAATGAGGCGCTCACTCTTGCCCTTTACTTGTTTTGGGGCTCTGGCAGGCTGACCTACTTCCTGCCCCAGCCTAACCCAATCTCCCCACTCTTTGCCACCTACTTGGGCAAGCTGATTTCTTTCTGGTTTTCTGAGTACTCAGTGGTGCTGAGTTAACCCCTCTGCATGCTTTATTTTATGTGATTAAAAAGGGAAGCAATTCTCACTAACCCCATTTTTCAGATTAGAAAACAGGCACAGGGATGTTCTACAATGTGCTCACAATCACCAAGCTGCAAATGGTAGCTGCACTTTAAATGTAGGTCTATCCATGCTTCTAACATTGAGCTAACTACACCATTGCCACTCTGTGCCTGATCCCTGCTGACCCTGTCTCTGTTTCCTGATTGCAATGCTTCTCCCTAGCAGCCTCTCCAGGAAGCTGCTTAAAGCCTCTAACGATAACCCACCAATTCTCCCCACAGACCCTCAGTGGGACCTGGACCCATTTTTAAAAATTGAAATCATAACAAGTATCTTTTCTGACCACAGTGGAATAGTACTAGAAATTAATAACAGGAAGAACTTTGAAAACTATACAAATAAATGGAAGTTAAAATACAAAATAAGTAAATTAAAAAAAGGAAATTAAAATTTTATGGAAACAAATAACAATAGAAACACAACATAAGAAAGTCTGGGAGATGAAGCAGTAACAGCGGCAAGAGAAAAAGTGTATAGCATAAATGCCTACATCAGAAAAGTAGAAAGGTCTCAAAGAGCCAACCTGATGATACACTTCAAATAATGAGAAAAACAAACAAACAAAAAACAAATGCTAAAATTAGTAGAAATAAAGTATAATGATCAGAGAAGAAATTTTAAAAACAGAAACTAAAAAAATATATACAAAAAGTCAGTGGAACAAAGAGCTAAGTTTTTTTTTAAATAAAAATAAAAATAATAAAATTTTTAATGGAAATGCAAAATACCTCAGATAGATAAAAGAATCTTGAACAAAAAGGAAAAAAGCTGGAGACATCACACTACCTGATTTCAAAATATGCTACAAATCTATAGTAACCAAAACCACATGTAAGTGGCAAAAAATGTGGAGGGGTGTGAGGAGAGCAGACAGACATAGACATAGACATAGACAAATGACAGAAAAACACAGACAAATGAAACAAGATAGAAAATTCAGAGATAAATTCATGTAGTTACAGTCAACTCATTCTTGCCAAAGGTACAAGAACACACATTCTGTAAGGACAATCACTTGAATAAACTGTGTTAGGAAAGCCCAACACCCACATGTAGAAAAATACATCTAGACAATTATCTTACCACATACAAAAATCAACTCAAAATAAAAATTTAAATATATGACCTGAAACTATGAAATTACTAGAGAAGAAAACAGGAAAAATGGTTCCTGAAATTGATTAGGATAAGGAATCTTCAAATAGACATCAAAAACACGAGCAACAAAAGCAAAAGTAGACAAATGGATAAACCTCAAAGCTTCTGCAAAACAGAGAAAGCAATAAATAGAATGAGGAAACAATCCAGAGAATGGAAGAAAGTATTTGCCAACTGTGCATCAGACAAGGGTTAATACAAAAAATACATAAAGAATTCAAACTAGTCAAAAGCAAAAATACAGCTAATCTAATTTAAAAATCAGAAAAACATCTACCCAAAACCTTTGCCACCCATCATTATTTCCCCACCTTCTTTTGCCGACCTCCTCCGGCCTTCTCTCTCTCGCCATCCTTTTTTTCATCTAGCCAGAATCTTCACCACCATTTTTCTCCACTGTATTTTCACAAAGGCTTCTCTACTCTCCCACTCACCACCATTTTACCCATCCATTTGCCCAAAAACTTTTTTCACCGTTTCTCTCCACCCTCGTTTTTCCCTCTTCCTGGCCACAGCATTTTCCCCTCCAACTCTAATCACCCTGTTTTACTCTCCACCTCTCCAGAAATATTTTACATTGTCTTTTCCCAAAGCCTTCTCCCTACTCCTGCTACTCACCACCCTCTTTTCCCCTTCATCTACCCAAAAACATTTCCCCGTCGTCTTTTCACAAAGCCTTCTCCCCACTTCTCCTTGCCACCGTATTTTCCTGCTTCATCTATCCCCTAAATTTTTCCCAACAGTCTTTTCACAAAATCTCCTCTTTCCTGCTTGTCACCTTCTCTTCCCCACTCCCCATCTGCAAACTCTTTTTTATCTTCCCACTTTCCACCTTCTTTTCCCCCCTACCAAAAATCTTTTTACCCACTGTCTTTTATTTACCCACCGTCTTTTTCTCCCCACCACGTTTTTTCCCTACCATCTTTTTGGAAACCTTCTCTCCCTCCTGTTGGTCCCCGTTTCCCCCGCCATCGCCAACCTCTTTTTTCCTTTCATCTACCCAAAAACTTTTTATCCACTATTTTTCCCCACCTTTTTTCCCAAAACCTTCTCTCCTTCCTGCTCGCCACCCCATTTTTCCCCTCCTGCTTACCACCACTCTTTTCCCCCATAATCTATCGAAAAGCTTTTTTTCCCACCATCTTTTCCCAACTGTCTTCTGAGAGTCAGTAATGCTTTCTTCTGCTCACTCACCATCCTCTTTTCCCTTTGACACTCACCACCCTTTTTCCTCGTCCATCTGCCTCGCAACCATTTCCCCCTCCTACCCCTCTGGCCGTGCTGCAGTCTCCATCACCACCACCAACTGCAGGTGAGGTGAGCCACGGTTCCACAGGTTCCAGCCTCCAGCATGTCACAGGTGGCTCCCTTCTCCTGCTCCTCCTCTAAGCCGGGCACGGAGCTGCTGGGTGGGCAGATGCAGAACAACTGGGAGTGGCGTGACTCCCCATCAGCATGCTTTATATATGGAGATTATTAAAATGTTGTTTATGGATTACAAGTTCTGATTGGATGGGAGAAAAATCTCTAGGCCCACTCTGATTGGATTTTATTATCATGTTCTGATTGGTTAGCCTAAGACTTACTCTCATTCAATCAATATATAAACCATAGTGACAGGAGTACGGTCATTCCAGGCTCCATTTTGCCCTGCCAAGCTTCTGCTTTGTGCCCAGCTTAGAGGAGGAGGAGAATGGAGAACGACCTACCACAGCTGGAGTATGCAGTCTGTGGAACTGCAGCTCATCTCGCTGTTGGTGGTGGTGATGACGGAGACTGCAGCATGACCAGAATGGTAGAAAGGCGATGGGGTAAGTGCGGTATCCAGGGCTGCACTGCAGCAGCTGGGGAGACAGTTAGGCGCAGTATGGGGGATACACTAACTGCCTCTGTGTGATATGGGGATACACGATCTGCCTCTGCGTGATATGTGGTCCTAGTCAGGGCTTCACTGGTGCTGGCAGGCAGCAGGTTGGGGTGATATCAGCTCCTGCACGGCCCACAGCATGGGGTGGGTTGTGTATGCTATGGAGAACTACACTGCCTGCAGATGTGGGGGTGAGTTGAGTGCGCTATCTGGGTTTGAAAGGCCCACTGTTGGCAGTGGAGTTGGATGTGGCATTGGGGGCTAAACCGCCCGTGAATAGAGGGAGTTGGAGGCACTGTGGGAGCTACAATGCTGGCAGTGGGGCTCTGGTTAAGGGCACTATCAGGAGTTACAATGCCTGCAGCAGGCGGGTGGTTTAGGTGCAGTATCCAGGGCATTATTGCCCACAGTGGGAGTCTGGTTGGGGGCACTATCCAGGGCTGCACTGCTCATGGTAAGGGGTGCAATGCAAGCAGCAGGGATGGGTTGTGGGCACTATCTGTGGCTTCACTGCTGGTGGTGGGCAGTGGAGGTGGCAGCGAAAGTGGTGGACTCTAAGGAAGGGGCTGTCCTCTCCCCAGATTCTGAACTCTAGAATGCAGTCTCTTCCTGTTGGTGCTTGAGTGCCCTGGAGCACAGCATTTTCATGGGAATCCTGAGTATGGAAGGGTCCCCAAATCGGCTGTTCTTCCCTGGCCTGTGCCCTCTTGCTGTGTTGCCTAGATTCCTGGGACTCCCAGGCACGAAGTAGCAGTCACCACTGGTGGACAGGACCCTGTGTGTGGAGGAATCAGGAATGGGAATCTGCACTTGGTTGGGGGATGTTGGCTGGGCCTGAGTTTTTGCTGCTCCTGCTCCCCACCCTCCAGTGGGCCCAGCAGTTCCTGTGCAGTAGGAAGTTGCTCATGGTGGTGTCTCCAGTCTCCACCAGGATCCAGTCTGTGGCCACCTTGGGCCAAAAGGAGAGACTGGATTTTGGAGGGTAGGTGTGAGTGCTTTCCGGAAACTGGCTCCAGCCACCTAGTGGCCAGCATGGCAATGTGAGGCTCTAATGCTACCACTCCCTGAATTCTATTCTAGGCTTTTCTGGTTTTGCCCACCCAGCTGCTTTATGCCTGGGTTGAGGAGGAGGAGAACCAGGAGCCACCTGCTGCTTGCTGGAGGCTCGAGCCTACAAATGGCATAGCACTGTGGCTTGCCTCGCTGCGGCTGGTGGTGGTGATGGAGATTGCAGCTCAACCAGAGAAGTAGGAAGCCAGAGCCGTAGGATGATGCCCAATGGTGGCCAGTTGGTAGAAGACTTGTATTGTGGCCCAGTACACAGAGGTCAAAAGCGGTGGTGATTGTATCGTTGTAGGCAATAGTCGTGGCAGCAGCAGAAGGTCTGTGGGCCGGTAAGAGGGGGTGTGTAGGAGCCCTGAGGGACTGATCCAGCTTGGAATGGGTAGGAAGCTGTGGGTGCTCTACCACAGACTTTGGAGGCAGCAGTGGAGTCACAGCCATGGTGAGGAGAAGTCCTCCCGATTCTCCTGCAGTCTTTGAAGGGTGCCCTCCTCCTGTTGGCGCCTGACTGGGCCAGCTGTGAGTGGCAGCATATTCTCATGACACAATTGAGGGAGTGACGCTTTTGTATCTTTTTGCTTTTCTTTGTTGTTGTGATAGTCACACATTCATAAAATTTTCAAATTTAATGAATCAGGGAGGGGGAAAAGGTATCATAATAGACCTTTGTATTCCCTCAACTCCTTTTTTTTCTTCATCTGTTTTTTCTCCTTCTCATTATTACCTTCTTGTTCTTCTTTATTTTCTCATGCTGCTGCTTCTATTTCTTGCTTCTTTCCTACTTTCTGCTCCTTCTCCTCATTTGCTTTATCCCAAGGAATGGCCTTAGGAAACAACAACCAAAGCTTAGTTAAAAATAAGTATTTATCTTATTTTCTTTAACTGTGGTTTGTAGTTCTCCTTGAAGAGGTCCTTTATATCCTTTGTTAGTTGGATTCCTAGGTATTCTATTCTCTATGTAGCAATTGTGAATGGGAGTTCACTCTTGATGTGGTTTTCCTTTAGTCTGTTATTGCTGTATAGAAATGCTTGTGATTTCTGCACATCGATTTTATATCCTGAGACTTTGCTGAAGTTGCTTATCAGTTTCAGGAGATTTTGGGCTGAGACGATGGGGTCTTCTAAATACACAATCATGTCCTTTGCAGATAGAGAAAACTTGACTTCCTCCTTTCCTAACTGAATACCTTTTATTTCTTTTTCTTGTCTGATTGCCCTGGCTAGAACTTCCAATACTATATTGAATAGGAGTGGGGAGAGAGGGCATCCTTGCCTACTGCTAGCTTTCAAAGGGATGATTCCCATTTCTGCCCATTCAAATATGATATTGGTTGTGGGTTTGCCATAAATACCTTTTATTTTTTTGAGATACGCTCCATCAATACCAGGTTATTGAGAGTTTTTAGCATAAAGGGCTGTTGAATGTTGTTAAAGGCCTTCTCTGCATCTAATGAGAGAATCATGTGATTTTTGTCTTTGGTTCTGTTTATGTGGTTAATTACGTTTACAGACTTGCTTATGTTGAACCAGCCTTGCATCCCCAGGATGAAGCATGCTTGATCGTGATGAATAAGCTTTTTGATAGGCTGTTGCAATCAGTTTGCCAGTATTTTATTGAGGATTTTTGTATCTATGTTCATCATAAATATTGGCCTGAAGTTTTCTTTTTTTGTTGGGTCTCTGCCCAGTTTTGGTATCAGGATGATGTTGGTCTCATAAAATGGGCCAGATAATAATTTGGATGCTGTTGTCTCTCTCCTGGCTTTTTGTATGTACTCCAATGTTTGCTATTACAAGGAAAAGAGAAATATTCTCATCACTCAAGGGTGTAATGCACTCATCTACAAATCATCAATTAATTGTCCTTTTGTAGCCAAGACATGAAGTACCCATCTCCCTTCTTTGTGTTTGGTGAAAAGACTAAAACTCAAGCAATCTCTGCTAAAGGTGTGACTTTAGTCATCCCCTTGCAGTTGCTTCTCTTTGCCTCCAAGAAAGTCCAATCTGATGGGCAGATTGTGCTTGTAGATGACTGGATTAAACTACAAATATCTCATGAAGCTGCTACCTGCATCACTGGTCTCTGGGCAGCCACAGAGGCCCTGGTTGTTGAAGTAACCAAACAACTTGCTATCATCAGCCAGTAGGATCCCATAAATGAATGTATGCTGAACATGATCCGTCAAATCTCTAGACCCTCAGCTGCTGGTACCAACCTTATGATTGGCAGTACATGGTATGGAGATGGTCTGCATCCTCCCAAGACGGCCCGATATGACAATGGAAGCATATATAGAAGGAGAGCTTCTAGTTATGGTGGTGGAGGCTATGGCAGTAGCTATAGCAGTGGAGGCTATGGTATCAGAGGCTATGGTGGCAGCTCCAACTCCTTTTGGGCAGGATATGGTGCTGGCGTTGGTGGAGGCTTAAAGGAATTTTCCAAGGTGGCTATAGGGGCAACTCTGGAGGAGAGTACCGAGGGCCTATTGGAGGCTTCAGAGGATCAGGGGGGGTTCCAGCGAGGAGGTGCTAGGGTGGCCTATGAAACTGGCTACTTTGGACCTGGTAGAGGAGGTGGCAGCTATTAAGGCTTGGTTATATCAGTTTCTGTGTGTAGACAGGTAAGAACAAAAGACATGCTATGTGTTATGTGTTCTTTCCAATATGTTTATTTGCCACCAAAATGTAAATGCATTTTTCCACCCATTCTGTGGTTCATTGTAGTTTAAGAAAACCACACATACAGAGGCATTAGCGATTTTGTTTATGTTATGTGAAATATAATGATCTATCTTTAAATGACCACAGTTTATATTTTTTCTTTAAGGAGTAAAGATTTGCCTTTAAAAATAACTTGGTATTTCTCCCGACTTTGGTTTAATACAATAGAAAATAAAGTACTACCACTGAAAAAACAAAACAAAAACATACAAACAAGAAACACAGAGATATCCAATCCTAAAAACTAGGAACAAGGTGTCTGTGTAAATGTTTTGTAACCTGCTGGTTTTTTTTTGCATAAAGGAATATAAAACAATTTATTAACCACTGTTCACCAGTATTTACAATAAAGTAAACAATATATAGTTGGATAACATTCTGATTACTACCAAGTTATTTTTCCTGGATTTTGCCAAAACAGTAAAGCAAATAATGGAAAGACTGAGCCTACATGTAAGGAATGAGTTGGGGTAATGAAAAAACATTCAGGTGATCTGCTGTTTTATGTCACAGAATGTAACATGTGTTTTGATGAAACAGCTTTGAAACACACTTTTTGTAGAATCTAAGAAGTGACATTTCTGAATCTACTGAGCCCTTATAGAAATATACAAATATTAATTTTTAAAAACTAGAAACAAGCTGTCTGTGAAAACACTTTGTGACATGCTGTATTATCTCAAAGAATGGTACCTGTGTTTTGATACAAGTTTGAAAAATGTTTTTGTAGATTCTAAGAAGTTGTGTTTCCAAATCTATTGAGCTGTTATTAGAAAACACAAATACGTAGCCCTAAAAACTGGTCAGCTATATGTGAAAACACTTTGTGTTGTGCTGTTTTTTATCACAGAATTGATCCTGCCTTTGGAATAAACAGGTTCCAAACACTCTTTGTAGAACCTGAGACTCTCTGCCCCCTAGCATGAGACACTCTGCCCGTGTGTGCTGATGAATGTGGGTAACTGGCATGTTTCTGTCCTGGGGACGGCAGCAGGGAGCTCCCCACAGCAGCCAGACAGGGCCCTGCCTAGACATTGTTCAGGGCTGCTGGAGATTACAGTTCTAGAATCTTCTCCAGATGTTGATCACAACTGTTCTCATGTAATCACAATGCAAATCGCTCATTGTAAACACACGTGGTGAGCAGGGCCATCCACTGACTCCTCTTTGGCCTGGCAGCTCCTGATGGCAGGTTGCTTGTCTCTGCCTGCCTCAGTTTCCCCAGTGATGGTTGAGATTTGTAACTTGTTTCCCAGCATCAAGGGCACTTTGGTAAACCTGCTACCCTCCCCAGAGGCACAGCCCTCCCTCCAGCTTGTCCAAAACTCACTGCTTTTGCTTTATTCACGTGGGATTTTCTCAGGGTTGCCCACTCATTTCCTTGTATGACAAAGCAGGCATCTGAGGGACACATGCTGGCAAGGTCAGGACCCCACTTCCCAAACCTTGTCCTGCTTTCCCAACCAACTACATCCTAGGGAGGCACAAACGTGCCCAGAAATCAGGTAGTGATGTTAAACTTGCCTGTCACCAATAGGGGTATCAGAAACAAGGCACTGATGCCCAGAACACCCTCCAACACTTGCTCTATCTTCCACCTCCTCCTCCCCTCCAAGGACCATAATGCTCCTTCTCTGATTACCCCTGAGCCACCAGAAAGATATCTCCCAGCTCCCCCTGCCTCTGTGACTCCAGGAGCAGGAGAGCACCAGGAGGGACAGGAGAACACCAGGAAGTGATGAAAATGTGCAGTCCAGGCCCCTCTGACTTCTATGGGTCTGGGAGAGCTGGACCAAAGAAGACAGCTGGAGAGAGGGGTAGAAAGGGAATGCTGAGTGGTAGGGCATCGAGCCCAGCTTTTTCTGAAGCCAGGGCCAAAGTACTTCTCGCAATGGATGCAATGGCCTTGATGGAGTCCTGGGTGATGTCCATTGCTGTCAGCAGTTGCTGGTCAGGCAGCAGAAAGAATGAGTTCAGGGAATAGACAATGGGCATCTCACCACACTTGTTCCCCTGTGGTGCTAAGTCACTCCCAAACTCTGCCTTTCCTTCAGAAGACTTTTTGTTGCCCTTGTCTTTGTTGGGGTCACTGTCCAGGTCCAAGCTTGCCCCCGTGGTCATGTTCAGGTCAGTCGTCATGGTCCTGTTAACATCCCCAAAGTCACTGCCATTCAACACATCACTGCTCTTGTCTTCAGCATCTCCATGTAGGAGTCTCCAGGTGGCTCTAGAAATTCTCCTCTGATCCCACAGCTGCCATGCTGCTCTGGCTACTGTTGCTGATGGTGGAGACCAGAGGCAGGGCAGGTTCCCCAGGGAAACTTGGTGCCCTGGGTGTGGTTCAGAAGCTTCTTGAGCTGTGGTGTGGGAGGTAGCAGAGGTGGCCAGGGGTACAGGGACAGAGGGAGATTGCCTAGGAAGCTGGGGGAGAGCACAGGGAATGCAGGGGGAGCCATGGAGAAGGGCAGGCTCCCCAGGTGTAGCCTGGAGGAGAATTACTCTGTGAAGCCCAAGCTGATGTGGTTGAGGTTAGGGGAAGGTTTTGCCTTGTCCGTCATGCGGCTGAGGGTCAAAAGCAGGCCAGGAATGAAAATGACACTCCACGTGTAATAGTTCTTGTCCTCACAGAAGCACTAGCTTCTCATTGAGGGAGGAGGTAGTGCTGAACAGCTGTCCACAGTCCTTGCATGTAATATGCATGCAGCAGTCAGAGTGCATCCACTTGTACAGGCACAGGTTGGAGAACTGTGTGTAGGACTTGTGGCAGGCCTCACCTAAAACATCAGCAGAAAGCAAAGACAAATGCAGTATAAGATTACCAGGAAACCCTGCAGCTGGAGGGGTAGGGCTGGGGTCAGGGCCCAAAGCAGTCTGTGCGGGTGCATGTGCAGAGGCATGAGTTTATATGTATGCATTGTGTATGTGTGCTTGTGTGAATGTACACATATATGCATGCATGCTCATGTGTGTCTCTGTGTGCATGTCCTTGTGGTGGGGCACAGGTGCCTGTTTATTCTGCAGATGTGCATGTGTGAGTATACATACATGTGCACACATGGGCATGTGGAAACATATGTGAATGTGCATAGTGCCCATCACAGGGCTGGCCTCCAGTGACCAGCACAAATTGGCAAAACAACTGGGGCCTTCCCCTGGGCCAGTTGGACAGATCTCATGTTGCCTCAACTCTCTCTGTTGGAGAATGGGCTTGCCACTGCTGCTTCCACCCTCCTCCTCCATGATGTTGCTGGTTGGGGAGCCAAAATTTTCAGAAATTTTGAGGAAGTAGAACCTGCTCCCCAGGGTCAGGCATGAGCAAAGAGCCAAGTGAAGGCATGTGTTGTTAATGTCTGCAACTCCATCAGTTGATACAGGTTGACATGAATTAGGGCCAGCCCGACCTTTCTTTTCACTTCTGTGGCTGTTCTAGCAGGGGTGAGAGGAGGCCATTCACCATACAAACTGGGCCTCCCACTCTCTAGTAGCTCACAGTGTTCCTAGATTTCTCCTGCCTCCCCTCTCTGCCTCAGGCCCTCCCACCTGCACTCCAGGAGAAGGCAGTCTCTGGGGTGATACAGACAGTTCCTGGGGCTCTCAGGAAGCCCCAACATGGAGAGCCTGGACTTTGGGGCTCCTGGCAGTACTTGGCCACCCTTTGGAGGTGGTTGGAGGTGGGCATGGATAGGAGGTCATGCCAGGCAGGGGCCCTGTACAGAGGGACTGATGTGATGTCTGAGAAAAGTGAAAATCCTAGTAGAGGAAATCTTGGACCAGCATGAAAGTGGAAGTGCCTGGCTCTGGCTGGTGAGTACTAGTATCTTCCCTCAACAAGAGAAGACAGTTCTGGCCCTGCTGGACTCCAGAACCCAAAGGTCCAGGGGCCCTGGCTTGGCTGTTTTCCTAAAGGCCTGTGAATGAATGTCAGTGAATCACCAGATTGTCTTTTTTTCTTTTCTTTTCTTTTCTTTTTCTTCTCTAAGAACAAAATAAGGAACACACATACAGACATACATACCAAACATGCAAACACAAATGTGCACACACACTCCAGCCTCTCTCTGTAGTATGTGCCTCTCTCTGTAGCACAAATTTGCTTCTTAAACACAGCCCAATGGAACAGTGATTTAAGCAAGCCTCCTGCTCACTAGAAACCCTTGACTTCCTGATTTCATGGAATTCTAAGCTGGAAGCTTTTTCTCTGAGATTATTGCATTCTTTCTTTCCCAAATGAACTGAACAACACTGTATTCACAGGTGTGTGAAAGCACATATGCGTCTTGTGTGTGAGCATGCAGCTGTGTGTGCACATGCAATGTGTGTGCATGAGTGTGACTACTTCAGCATATTTGCATCCATATTTGTGCATCTTTGTGTGCCTATCTGTGCATTTACACCCATGTTTGTTTCAGTGTGCCTATGTACTCATGTGCATGTGTGTGAATTTGCATGTGTTTCTGTATGTGCCTCTGTGTGTGAATATTTGTGTGCACAGGCAGTTTCATACCTGCAAATGTGTGGTTTGTGCACATCTGTATGTTTGGGCATGTGCACATTTGTGCATATTTGTATGATCATGTGACTGCATACTTTGCATGTGTAAATGCACATGTGTTTCTGTCTGTGTGTGTACATGTATGTTATGCATGTGTGCATGTTATACATATATGTTTGTGCCCATGAGTGACTCTGTTATGTGTGTTGTGTGTATATGTGTTTTACATGAACATGGGTGTGAACATGCACATTGTGTGTTAACATGTGTTTGTGTCATGGGTGTGACCTTGTTCTTGTGTGAATCTGTGTGCACATGCTTATGTGTGAATGTGCACGTGTTATGGAATTAAACTTGTGTCTGTGTGTTAACTTGCAAGCTTGTGTGTGAATGTGTGTCTGTGTGCATGTGATGTGTGTGTTTGCATTTATGTACCCATGAGAATGTATGTTTGAGTGTGTAAACATATGCCAAGGAGACAGAAGGAAGGGAGCAGATAAAAGAAAGGTGTCACTTCCTGTCCCCTCCCTGTGTCAGAGAGACCACCACAATCATGAGCCCTTTCAGAGTCCTAAGAAAAGGGTGGGCTGCTTTGCAGTCTGGACAGTGCAGGGGTTAGCAGGAAGTGGCACCTCCTTGCCGACTGGAAACCTTCCTGAGCCCAAAATTGGAGATGCTGGTATTTGGCCTGGGCCATCCCAGCAGCCTCAATGGTGGCTATTTAGAGGCTGCCTCCCTGAGTCACTTGTGCCCAAGATAGAGATTCCAGTGGGATGCTGGCCCGGAGAGGCCACGACAGAAACACTGGATAGCACCCACCCCAAGGCACAGATGCCAGATTGCCAGATGTGATTTTGCTGCCATCTTTGGACAGAGGTAAGTACCTGGCTGACAGAGAAGGACCGCTCAGCAGAGAGGAGCCCTGGGAATGTATGCACTGGGCTGATAGGGCAGGCATACATTTGGGGCCAGCCAAGATGCACCAAACACCTCAACCTCATTCTCAGCTCATGTCCAAGCATCCCGGTCCTGATCACTGACCTAAACCTCAAGAAAGCACTGCTTTGGGAGAAAACAAGATCACAAAGGAAAAAAAGCCACAGGACACCCAGAGCCTTTGGAATTCAGTTCCAGTAGGGGCTTCACTCCACATCTCAGCTCCAGTCTCCAGGGCTCAGAAGCCTCCATCCCAAACATCTCTGGGAAGGCTGCCACTCAGAGCTTTCCAGAAATGTGTTGAAAAAACCAAACTCATCTTGGCACTGCCAGGAGAGAACCTCAGACAGGATGCACTGAGTCAGGAGGAGGTGGGTAAAAAATACTCACCCTACAAGTCTATAACATTCTGCCTTTGAAATGTGATTCAACCCTGCGAACTCTTCAGGGAAAGGGTCCACTGTGCACAAGATTTGACTGACAAGGCTAACACCTGGAGTTTAGTGAGAGGTCCATGTGGCAGGTCCTGTTAAAAAAACTTAAGAGGGTGTATGCATTGAAGGTTTGCATCAATCTATGAGCACTGAGGTAAGTGCTCAGGCATATGGTATTTGTATGCCTGCTTCAGAACTGGTAAACTGAGGCTGGGAGACACAAAGTCACTTGCCCAAGGAAGAATTGGTGAAATGGGACTGGAGTCAGTCCATGGTTTGGGGGCTGAGGAAGCAGAGCTGGCAGGGCTGGCAGTGCCCCATTTCCC
>CAUYQU010017967.1:0-48203 GCA_963574635.1 Cheracebus regulus | reverse complement strand
AAGAAGGCAAGATTAGAGAAAAAAGGGTAAAAAGGAATGAACAAAGTCTCCAAGAAATATGGGACTATGTGAAAAGACCTAATCTACGTTTGATAGGTGTACCTGAATGTGACGAAGAGAATGAATCCAAGCTGGAAAATATTCTTCAGGATATTAACCAGGAAAATTTTCGTAACCTAGTAAGGTATGACAATACTCAACTCCAGGCAATACAGAGGATGCCACAGAGATATTCCTCAAGAAGACCAACCCAAAGACACATAATTGTCAGATTTACTCGGGTTGAAGTAAAGCAGAAAATATTAAGGGCGGCCAGAGAGAAAGGTCAGGTTACACATAAAGGGAAGCCCATCAGACTCACAGCAGATCTCTCAGTAGAAACCCTACAAGCCAGAAGAGAGTGGGGGTTAATATTCAACATCCTTAAAGAAAAGAACTTTCAACCCAGAATTTCACTTCCAGCCAAACTAAGTTTCACAAGTGAAGGAAAAATAAAATTTTTTGCAAACAACCAAGAACTCAGAGATTTCATCACCACCAGGCCTGCTTTACAACAACTTCTGAAAGAAGCACTACACACAGAAAGGAACAACCGGTATCCGTTATCCCAAAAACTTACCAAAAGGTAAAGAGTATCACCATAATGAAGAATGTACATCAACTAACGGGCAAAATAGCCAACTAGCATCAAATGACAATATTAAACTCACATAGACCAATATTAATCCTAAATTTAAATGGATTAAATGCCCCAATCAAAACATACAGTTAGACAAACTGAATAAAAAGTTAAAACCCATTGGTATGGTGTATCCAGACCTATCTTATATGTAAGGACACACAAAGACTCAAAGGGATGGAGGAAGATTTACCAAACTAATGGAGAGAGAAAAAAAAAAGGAGTTGTAATTTTCGTCCATGATAAAATAGACTATTTAGCAACAAAGACTAAAAGAAACAAAGAAGGACATTACACAATGGTAAAAGGATCAAAGTAACAAGAAGAGCTAATGATCCTAAATATATATGCACTCAGTATAGGAGCACCCAGATACATAAGCCAAATACTTAACGACTTATAAAGAGACTTAGCTACATTGTCAATATTAGACAGATCAATGAGACAGAAAATTAACAAGGACATCCATGACTTGAACTCATACCTGGAACAAGTAAATTTAATAAATATTTACAGAATTCACCACTCCATATTCACAAAACATATATTTTTCTCAGTATCATATCACACGTATTCTAAAAGTGATCACATAATTGGAACTAAATCACTTGTTAGTAGTTGCATAGCATTCCACAGATTTAAATGAAATATTGGTTGGCTGTTTGTTGTTTTCTTCCCTTATTACTTCCTGTCTCCATTTTTAAGTATAATTATTGGCATAAAAGAGGTCTTTAATACCTATATTTTAGATTACATTCTAGCCTGAGCAATAGAGGAAGATTCTCGTTCTCTCTCCCCTTCTGTTTGTTTCTCTTTTATTCTTCCTCTTTTTTCCTCTCTTTTATCCTTTTTTTCTTTCTTTTTCTCTTCCTTAAAAAACAAGTCAGTTTGCTTAGAAATATTTTATATTCAAGTTGTCTACTAAAGGAAATTTTTTAAAATGAAGTTTCCTTTACAACTGTTTTAAAATGTAGAAAGAAACCTGCACAAAGCTGTTCCATTGTTCCAAATGACATATTTCTCCACTGTGACATGATAATACAAATCTGGGACGCCACTGTAGAAATATAGAACAAGGTGCTGTCATTGAATCTCTCTGGTCCTTAATTTATTTATTTATAGAATAAAGGAACTATCTTGTTGATGTTTAAGGTCCTTTCAACACTGACATCATTTTTTTCCTTACCATGGGCTCTAAATTATCTTTCCATTGTTTTACAATTCTAAGTGATTATAGTCCTTCTGTTTTTTTTCTGAATTGTTTTCATACCTTCTAGTAATATAATGTGCCTAATTCTAAAATCCCCTGGGTAAGAGGACAAAATATTGATGTCGATGATTCCTTCTCTCCTAGTAAATCTCCATTATACATAAGAACTTCCTGAACATTTATGACAATCAACATCTTGAAGGAACACTTTTGTATACTTTTATTAAGTTATTTTTAAAGTAGAGATTAAATTTATAATCTCAATTAAATTATAAATTTCTTAAGTGCAGAGATCATGGTTTTGTCTTATTCTCCACAGTGCCCAGCATCCTAAAGGACTCATGGTAGGCATTCAGATTTATTATTAAATTGTATCTGTTGTTGAGAAGCCTTGTATAGTTTAGTGTTGTGTATAAATTCTGGTGAAGATGGTAGACAAAGCAGAAGGGAAATATTATAACACTACACATGTATAAAATGCGGAAGAAAATAAATTTTAACATACATAGACAAGCCTGAAAGTATGAAAGGGGTATCTCCAGATGTCATAAATGAAGAAGAAAACAATAGCTAAAGTGGTGGATAGTAACTGAAGCTTCACAAAATGTGAAAGACCTGGACTCTAAGCATACCTTATCTTAGGTGATGAGAATCCAGTGCCTCACAGGGTGGGAACATGAGCAGTTTCAACCTTTCTGAGACCTGAAAGTCATACAATTTGGAAATCTCTTCTTAAAAATTATCATACCATTCAATTTCACTAAAACCCATAAATATGTGCACATATATGAAGGGCCATTCCGGGGGCCATTAAGGGAGCCCATGGAAGTGAGGCCCTAAAACCTAAGCTTCATTAACTACATGGTAAATCTGCCTCTGCCTTTTGTCAAGGTGACAAGCTTGGTAAAAACCAAGGAGCTGGACTTAGGTTCACTCTATGTAGCCAGAATGAGAAAAGCAATGCATCATGTGTGAATAGCTACCAGAAAACCTCTGCTGGCTGGCTTAGGGTCTTCTAGGTAATTTACTGCTGAACCCAGGCTTTAGGCTACCTAAGTGTGACTAGATCCTTTGAGTTGGAGAAACTATTGGCCAATCAATAGATGTAAAATCTAGTTTGAATATGGTGACTCATCTAATATTCAAGCAAAGGCATCTGTGAAACCACTCCAGAGGAGGCTGTCACAACCCATGGCCTATTTATGTCTTCTCCAGAATATATTCTTACATATCTATGGAAGATGAACTCATAAATAAAGATTATAAAATATATGAGAAACTATAACACCAAGAAAGATACTTCACATAACCAACAGATGAGAGAATTCACACCTGAGCAGCCAGAGATAGCAGAGCAATATAAAGGGGACATCAAAGTAAGAAATTTGTAATTCCTTATGTATATATACATACACATACATAGAAGTGCATACATGATTTTTAATAAAGTCTCATTCCTTTGTATTAGTCAGTTTGGGCTGCTATAACAAAGTATCATAGATAGTGTAGCTTATAAATAACAGAAATTTATTTCTCATATTTCTAGAGGCTGGAAATCCAAGATCAGGGTACCAGCATAGTTGGGTTCTGGTTAGGGCTCTCTTCTTCGTTGCAGAAAAGTGCAAGAGAGCTCTGTGTGGTCCCTATTATTAACACAGTGGCATTTATCCCATTTCTGAAGGCTCCACAATCATCACCTAGTTACCTCCAAAAAGCCCCACCATAAAATACTGTCACATTGGGGTTAGAATTTCAACATACGAATTTTTGAGGGACACAAACATTCAGTCCATTGTAATCTTCAAGCATGTATACCATTTGCTTCATACAAGTTATATTAGCTTTGGTTAAGTTATATTGCGATAATAAACAACCCCAACACCTCACCGGCTTACCAATAAAACGTTGATTTCTCACTTTTGTTAGGAGTTTGCTGGAGGTTGACTGCAGCTCTGCTCCATGTTTCTTTGGCACCCAGGCTAAAGGGGAAGCCTCTATCTGGGACTTTGACATTTTCAATTCAGAGTAGGAAAAACAAGGTGGTAAACCACCCGATGGCTCTTAAAAGTTCTAGGAGGCAGCACATATCACTTCCACTCATGTTGCATTGGTCAAGGCAAGTCACATATCTAGACATGATGAAAATGAGGTAGAAATATATAACCCTCCTGTAGGAAGGATCAGTGAATGTTTTGAACAAAGGATACAAAATTTGATTTGAGAAATAGAAAATATTTGATATTAGCAAATAAGTTCTTCTGCAATGTATATAGAAGCTTGAAAAATCATTATTTTATATGTTAATAGTTTTTCCTTGTAATTCTATAGATTAACAATTCTTTATTGACATGATAAGGATTATTATAATCTGATATTCACTAACCTTGCTATGAATGTGAAAATAGGTTAGTTCCAGGGGCAAAACTTGTCTTTTACCAACAAATAAGGCCCACTTCTTGGACTGATTTTTGATGCTTCCAGGATACAGGAAACTGAATAGCCATGTTAATTTCAACACTCAGATATTAGGGATTATCGTCATTATCATATCACTTTCAAATTAGCCAGATCCAAATATACAGATATTAATGTAATTTCCCCATTTCTGCTTCCATGTCAAAGTTTTTCCCCAATCTTTATCTTGCTATTTGCAGACCTCTAAGGTTTAATTTAATTCTTTTTATCTTTCTGTCTTCCTCTGTCTCACTCTCTGAAACTTAGGTTGTGCATAGATAGAATCATGGGCAGGGTAGATGGGGTGGAACATGTTTTCCTTTCTTCACCAGGGAAATGTGATATTCACTCACCTTGCTATGAATGCCAGAATAGGTTAGCTGCAATGGTAACACTCATCCTCTACCCACAAATCAGGTCTACTTCTCAGACTTATTATTGATGCTGCAAGGATACAGGAAAGTGAATAAAAAGAATAAGCCATGTTAATTTCAAGCTCCATTTAGAAATGCACTAGAAAAATCAATGGCTGGTAAATAGAAATCGGCAAAATTGGCAGGAAAAATTTTTACATTCAAGCATAGAAAGGGCTGGAATATAAATCTGCACACTGACCAGATAATAACCAAATAAAATGATGATGATACTAGAAAGGCACTTGACAAGGCTTTTTCCTAATGTTTTAGTGCACTGAGGAATGTCCATCTCTTAGATTCACTTAACCAAGATTCTGTCATTTAAAATTTGGGGATAAAGTTTGTCATTAGTTTTCTTGAGCCTTACTGATTTCACAGAACTGAAGTAGGCAGATATTGGCTCCTGGAAGGAGTGATTAGCTAGCAACTTTAGTGCTAAAGAAATTTAGGAAATCTGAATCCTAGTGGGGTATGCTTATGGGAGGCTCTATTCTTCAGATTTAAAGATCATCTTCTATGGTGAATTTAACTTCACTCAGTGTTACATCTGAAAAATGGGATATTATTCTGAGATCTTCCTAGCTTATTATAAAGGGAGAGGTTTTCTAACTTTGTGATGCTGAAGGAGAATATTACTTCTCTCATCCTCATGCTTACCAATACTCAGCACCAAACTCAAGTACATTTTTCTTCATGAAGTCTGCCCTGGCAATTCCACCCTTCACTTATTTTTGTTTCCTCATATGAACTTCTAGGGAAATTTATGACTTGGAGACACTACAATCCTATGGTCTTCAGTATTGTTCCTTAAATTGACTCATGCTTATTAGTTTATTGAGTATTTATTCTGTCAGGTATTACACTTCACACTGAGGATACAAAAAATGGATATAGCCCCTACCTCGGGATGCTCACAGTCTAGTGGAAGAAGATAGAGAAGTAATTGGATAATTAAAATACAATGTGAAAAAAAAATGTGAAAAGCACCAAGAGGTAAGCACAGGGTGCTGTGGGAGTGCTTAGTCGTATATGTTGTTGTTCTATCCGATCGAGAGTAAGTTCCTCTAGGACAAGATCCATATCTTCCACTTTTCTTCCATTCCCTGTAGTGCCTGACTTATATTATTATTGGTCTGGAACTCTTTTCCTCCCACAGATATATGTATTCCTTGCTCACTGTATTCTTTTAAGTCTTTACTCAAAGATCTAGTTCTCAGAGACACTTGAGCTATGTTATTCAAAATTGTTTCTCCTGTCTGCCCCCCACACAGAGTCACATTCTAGAAGTACATATTTTCTTCTTTTCTTGCATTATTTTTCTACTTAGCACATATCACCATCGGACATAACACATCATGTACTTATTTAATTTTGTTTATTACCTATCTTCCCTGCTAGAATGTAAGCTCTATGAAAACGTGGATTTTATCTGTCTTGTTACTGTTTTTTTTTTCTCTAGACAGTCCTGTAACAGTATATAACAGTAACATACAGTAACTCAAAAGATATGTGCTTACATTATGGATGGGTGGTAACAGTGGAAGTCGGCTCACAAATAGGAATTCTTTAGTGCATTGAATGATTTCTGTTTTAATCACTGAATAGAGAAACTACCACTACTATCTCTACTACTACATCTACTTTGATTTGGCTTGATAATGAAGGACCTGTTCTGCCATTCTTAGCCCTGAGAAGTTGGTGCTCTTCTGGCCACATGTCAGATCCCCCATAACTATGTGAACAATTACATGTGCTGCCTTAAGCCACTTTCATCCTCTGAAGGCATTTAGCACATGGACCATGCTTTGAGAATCACTGACACAGTTCATGAAATCTCTCCTCTTGAATTTATATTTAACAGTTACCATGTGTTCATGACCATGATAATTTTGCCCCAGACCTTTATTTTTATTTGGGGTCTTGCATGGTAGGAAGACTTTATATTTAAGAAGTCAAAGATTATTTTTTCTTCTTTTCCCACTTAACAAAATCAAAATGTTTCTTAATGCTGATGTCAGTTATTAAAACCTATATAAACAAAATATTTTGCTAGTTCCAAGGTGAAGATTGGGGGGAAAAATAGCATCAGTTTCTGTTTAGAAGATTCCTATTATTTTTCCTAGTGGAGGTACAAAAACTGGTTCACACATACAACCAAATTACTGTTGTATATCTTTCTTTTGCTTTTTTTTAAACCATCTAACTTTACATAAAGTTTTTGTTAAGATTTTTGTGTGTCACTCCTTGGAAAACATTTAAAATCAGCATTAGTGTAGAACTTACATATATAACTATTCAAGAATGCAAGATGAACTCAGGAATAATTTCTGATTCAGATTTGCAATGCAAACATCAAATGTGAGCAGTAGAGCTATTAACCTTGAAATAATTGAGTTGTCTGTACATCCAGGGCATTTTTTTTTCTTGAGACATACCCAGGGGTAAAGGAGATAAAGTAAATTCCGTCTGTGAATAAACAATATTGTTTACTGGGAGAGATGGCAAACAAGCTCATAGAGAAGTAACAGACATGTGGAAGATCTGGAAAAATTAAGTAAGGCTCCAAAGAAATTTGGGAAAGATTTAGTAAAATCCTAAGCCTCCACACAGTAGCACATTATTGGCTACTGTTGGAGATGGCTTATAGGAAACTTTGCAGACTAAGATTCTTCTGGCTTCCATTCCACAGATATCTCTCTGCCAAGTGGCTTTATACTGCCATTACTGATACTTCACACATCTTTGTGTACATGATTAGACTGCATGTACTGAAGTGTGGTACCTTGCCTCTGAACCGTGATACCCCTTAGCATGGACCCCGGCATATTGGATCATTCAGAAATATAATTTCACCACATTCTGTGACAGGTTGTAATGATCTTCCCTTTGATCTGGCTTTCCACTAATACTATACCATCCCTGATGTGACAATTCAGTGGTTTTCTGGATTTCTTATATATGAGTAAAATAATAATAACAACTGTGATTTGTCAAGCACTTTATATCCAGCAGGCACTGTGCTCTGTGCTTTATATATTACTGTCTGTTTTAATCTTCACAACAACTGAATAAGGTCTGTATTCTTATTCTACACATTTCAGTGATATGGAAACTGAGGCACAGGGATGTTAAATAGATTGCTCAACCTCACTTATGCATTTGCCCACTCTATTTTTAGCTTTGCTGTGACTTCCACAAAGGTAGGTATCAGAAGGTGTGAAATTCTCTTTGGAGTTTGGTTCTAAACACACTGTTATGTACATTTAGATGGCTAATCATAGTTAAACTTATGAGTGTGTCAAGTAATTTTAGAGCCTCCTGGGAGGTCTCTTTGTTCTCCCAAATATCTTTCCTACTGAATTGCTGATGCCTAAAATCTTAAAATTCAGAAATACCTTATTTTGGCTTGAAGCTTCTTGTTCGCTGTTTAAAGGGCAGATATTTCTGGCAGGATAATTCTAAGAAATATTACTGGGTATTAATATAAGTGTATTTTATTAGCTTTCTTTTTTAAAATTAACAAATTTTGAAGGGAACAAGTTTAGAAAATGTGAGGGCCCAGGATACCTGAAATTGGGGAAAAAAAATATGTACTATCAAGGGAAATATGGAAGAGGAAGACATTAAAGATACACAAAGATCAACTTCATCTTGATTTGCAACTGAGCCAACCTCACAGTCAATAAATGTTTTTCAATGATGTGGCATATGGTAGGAATTATTCACAAAGTTATATAAAATATTGTATCATATGGAAAGAATGGGATTCTTTGTAAATCAGACTCTGGTTTGACTTCAGATTTTTCTGTTTTTATTAATTTGTGCATATTTAATGTAAATGACTCAATAATTATGTGGCATTCCATTGCTAGTTGAAATTTAGAATGGGGCATTGCCCTAAGAGCATATAGCTCCAGATCAGTGAAAATTCTCATTAGTCCTAACCTTTCTTTTTGTTTTTAATTGCAAAACTAAAAACAAAAATAAAAACAAAGCAAAAAAAAAAAAAAACCAAACACATTAATTTGTAAAAGGGACCAAGCAGGACTAGTAAAAAAAAAAAAAAAAAGAATGCAGAAAATATAGCCTTGCTCTATGAAATTGAGAGCACTTTGGTGCATGCCTTTTCTTGCAATATTCATGAAAAAGTCAAGCATCGTGTTTGTGCCAAACAGCAGCTTGTTTGACACATAGCAGTGTCATTTTCTAGTGTAATATATTGATTCTTTATTGTATCATTTCAGGGTTTTTTTTTTTGAGTAAACTTTGTATTTCCTTTATTATAGTATATACAGCGTTAAATTCTTGCCTAAGAAAATTCCTTCCAGATATGTCAAGCTCTCCAAGTCTAGTACAAATTACCACTGTAGTTTCTGCTGGCATATTATGTTGCATTTTGTAAATGTAGCAAATTGACTTCATCCTCTAAATAGGTATGAGGTTAGCTATCATGAGTTGTTTCAGGACAGGATCTCGTATTTTCGGGTTCATAGTCATATGATTTGGGTGGGTCCTTTTCAGTGAGGTGGGAGGAAAGTGGAGACTTACAGTGAGAAGTACTCAAAATTACAAAAGAGCTTATCAAGACAGACTAAGTCTGGACTGTGTTACACCTAAGGAATGATTTTCAGGTAGCCGAGTAGGATGGCCAACTTGACAATTAATTAGGGTAATGTGAAAAGTACAGGAGTGTGTAGAGTGAGTTGATTGCTTGGTAATCAAATGATAGTACTTCTCATTTTCTCCTGCTGAGTACACTAAATCTGTTTTGCAATAGTTTTTTCTCTGCTACTCTTTACTTCTCCTTTAAGTAATTGCAGTAAGTCACAAATATGCCAGTCATCTCCTCTGACAATTATCAAGATTCACCTGAAAGAATGCCTGGAACAAATTATGAAGGAAAAATCTTAGAATTGGGCACATATGGCCTTAGCAGTGTAAGCTGGTCAAATTATCCCACGGCAAACTACTGAGTGAAGCTTCTATAAGACAGCCCTGCCAGAGATTGGCACCCTTCCTAACCTCCAAGATGCTAGTAGAGGATAGGACTTCTTGAGAGAAAAAGCATACAGTAGTCCCATGAGCATATAGTCTCTGGAGTGCTTCTACCATACCATAAACCTTCCAGGAATTAGGCAACATTTATTTTTCCACTAACTTTTCATAAGAACATAGGATATATTTTCTTGTAGAAGATTTGGACAAGTAAGACAGTTTCTTACATCCATTATTTTCTAGGAGGATGGCCTGTCCCCCATATCCTTACTCATTTCCATCATCCAAGTTTACTACTTAGAGCCCTCTCCTAAGCAAGGACAGGGCTTCATGATTCATTTTGCATAGAAGAAACTAATTAACAAGTACATCACAGAAATCAAAATTTGCTACCATTCAAATAGGTCTATGTGATTCTTACTATGTAAACTGTTCGAAATAATGCATTTTGATAGGATTATAATATCTTACAATTTAAAAATTTTGTCACAAAACTATAGCTTTCTGTTTTTCAAAATCAAAGGTGCAATAAAATAAGCTATCCTTCAAAGCAGCTTCAACTTTTGGGCCCCATGATTGATTTTTGTAGGCTATTAATGATTTATGTCTGACAATATTAGGTGACATAGACAGATTTTGAGTCCTAAGTGTTTCAATAATGACTGCATTTTACCAAGAGGTTATTAATGTGATAGTATGGTTTAACAGCACTACACCCTTTTAAAAGCAATTTAATATCTTTTTAAGCAAAACTAAGATTTTACACAGGGTCATTCTAGGCTCTCAAACTTTATTTTTCATAAAGTAAAATTAAGGTAAAAATGTAAGATTATCTTCTCATTTTAAGATGGCATTTTATTAAGAGTAAAAAGGTTAATTTTGTAGATATTTTTCATTCACCCAGATAATATTTTAAACAGGTAAGAAATGAGATATATCTTTCTTTATGTTCTTTGCTAGCGAACATGGGAGTCTTCATTTCGCTTCTTAAAAATGTTGCTGAATTTAATTCAGTAAAAGAAGTAGTTATTTCTCATATTTATTTGTAAATTGCACTGAATTTTATTGTAGTCACATTAGGAAGTAACAGTTTATATGCTTTCTAATTATTTATCTGCTTATATAGGCACAGTCTCATTTTAGAAATGTTATTGAATTAATGTTGTAATACCTGGAACAAAGAAAAATTATTTTCATCGACTAAGCTCTACTTTTCAGAAATCTGATCTTGTTTTGCATGCTCTGCTCTGTAATATAGGTAAATGCAGGTACCAAGCAGGCAATTTATTATAAGATTTAAATAGACTCTGGGAAAAGTGCATAAAAATGCTTATCTACTGAAAAGTGGCTATTTTCCTGAATGTAAACTCTAAGAGGCTGAAACCAGGTAGTTAAAGTATCTGTCCTATTTCAGAACTAGGTAGACAATGCAACCTGAGGAGATACTGGTTGCTCTCTTTTATTCCCATGTGAGGGTATTGAAATTAGAAGGTAGATAGCAGATGTATGGTAAAGAAAGCTTGTAATATATACAAGAGAAGGTGGTGAGAATTTTTTGAGGACTTTTTCCTAAGTCTTCTGTTAAACTGAAGCTTAGAGTAACTCACAAGTCAACTAAAAAAAGGGGGATACAATAAATGTTTATTTTTTAAAATGCTACTTTTATGAAAGTTCCACGCTTACCACTAAAGAAAAAATACTCTACCATGTTCAAAGTCATATTTGGCCAACAGGCATATGTGCTTTCCTTTATGTAATACTTGTTTCTTGAAACAACATGAAAACCTCATTTTATAATAGACTGGAAATTATTATTTACAACATGTAAATATACTTACAGAAATGTGTAGATACAATATACAAATGCTGTAGAAATGCAGAAGAATAACAACAAGTTGAGTCCTGGCTTCAGGTATATTTTTAAAGACTTTTAGGAAGAATTCAAGTGATGGAAGGGACATAAGTTAGTTTGGAGAGTATGAGAAAAACAAATTCATGAGGTGATAGTTTTTCTTCTAAATAAGTACCGATATTCAATGATTAATATAGGAAAGTAGTTGCCTTATTGGAATCTGTTATTTATTGCTGAAAAACATGCCATCCCAAAGAATATGTCTTTTAAAAATAACTTTTAAAGTCTGTGGTAATATAGATGACTAGGCTCAGCTGGTCAGTTATCAGGATCACATGCAGTTATTATCAGATGGCTGGGGCTAGAATCATCTGAAGGCTGGAGAGAGCTGGATGTCAAGATAGCTTCTTCACACATGTCCCTGGAGCCCAAAATAAGAGGAATGGCTGGGAGATAGCTGGGCATTTCTCTTTTTATGTGGCCTTTCTACATGTTAACATGGTCTTTGTCATAGCATGGTGGTACAAGGGTAGACTTTGATGTTACATGATAATTATTTCCTTTACAGCCAGTGTTCCTAGAGACAGAAACTGAAAGCCGTGATTGTTTTGAAATTCTGGGCTCATAATCTGACAAAGAGTCACTTCTTCATATTCTACTGGTCAAAATGCTCAGAGTCTGCCAAAATTCAAGGAGAGAGGGCATGAACCCCACCTAACTGTGGGATTAGTGTCAAAAAATTTATGGCCGTCATTAGTCTACTACAAAAGTTATGCATGATAGATTAGCAAGATGCTTCTTATGTTTTCATTGTTGAAATAACAAGGACAAGAAATAAAAACCTGTACAGAAATTGGCAGATATACTCTTGCATATACAAAGTAAAGAGTTGCTTGTAAAGCAACGCCAGGCATTATAGTGCCTGTGACCTTGATATTAGAATCACTTTACCCCCCTAAAAAGTGCCATGGACATCACTTTTATAAGTCAGATTCTATTTATGTGCTCTAGAGTTGCTGGCTATTTAAAAGAGAACCTTTTGTAAAGTGAAGAAAAATTTAAAGGCATTGAACACACTGGAGATGCAATGATAAATGTTACTTTATCCTCTCTCATTTCATTAGTGTTTTCTTAAAGGAATATTGGGTCCCACTGAAGACTTAACTGGGATGGCTGATCTTAAGCCTTGAAAATAAGACCCTGTTCTTGGTCTTCGGATCTGAACATTATTGGATATGGTCAGGGAGAGGTTGGCAAAGGAAATCCTGCAAGAGGTAGGAGACTCGAATTTGTAATAAGTGTTCAACTTGGTTTCCCTGGAAACTGGATTAGGTAGTGAATCTCACTGGATGTGCACTTCTGTGCCTTCTTGCACAGATCTTTAGGAGTGAGTAAAAAATAGTGGGATAGAATTAATAAAATCTGGAAAGACCAGTACAGGTCTGGTGGAACAAAAGGAATTGTTTGGAGACACTGGTGTTAATTTTATGCTACTGGAACTACTTTGAGCTACATACAACTCATATGGCATGTCCAATGAGATACAAGTAAGTATAGGTATATTAGTATTCACACTTGCAAGTGACACCAAGCTAAATTGAATTTAAAATAATATAAAATAGCTAAGTTTTCTAATCCTTATTTAAAGAAAACAAAAGGCTAGGGTTAACGATTTTCTACATTGCCTTTTATTTACCTTAATGGAAGCTTTGGGCCTTTGCCCTACATAAATTTGAAGATTTGATTTAAAATATTGTGCTTCTTCATCCCTTCCTTGCCCCTTTGTAAATTGTCAAGTGAAAAAAAGGATCATTTAAGATGTTCATGCTTGCATGATTGGAAGGTGTATGAATAGGCAAGGGCCTACTGTATCTATATCTAGTTACTAAAATGACCTTAAAGAAATGGCATAATATAATAGAAAAAATGACCCCAGACATCACCTTTCATCTATAGAGCCAGTGACAAAACCAAATGATTTTAATTACACCCTAAACTTCCTTTCCATTATTTTTGTTAAATACTTATGATCTGTTATTGCCTGGTACTATGGCATCAGTAGGGAAGGGAACAAACAAAACAAACAGAGGGAATTAGTCTGAGATAAAACTTTAAGTGATCATTCTCAACTAATGTTAAATAGACAAACAAACATATCTTTTCTCAGTTTCCAACCAAGGGTTTTATTTGGGAGCTTTTCCTAGAGTTTAAAGCATGCAACTACTAGAATACTTGATGGATAATCAGATAAAATAAATGTCAAGGAATTAGAATAATAGATAGCAAACCTCTGTGTGTTCTTTTTAAAAAAATAGTTACCCTTCTCTTGAAAAAGTTAATTCTTAGTTTCTCTTTTGATAAATGCAAATGAAAGATTGACTGCATGGCTAAAAACACAAATTTGTAAGACCAGTTACAATACTGGAAACGCAAATAAGCTTGATGAACTAATAGCTCTAAGTGGCAAATGTCTATTGCAAGAACTGCCTGTTGTTTTTTCTCACTATTTCTCCATTGCTAGATTTATCCACTTCCATCAGAGTTAACATGAGGTGTCATACTAATAGATACACCCCAAATCAAAAATTAAGTGTAAGAGAGGTGCCTGGCAGCCTACGATACCTACATAATTTAGTATATATGCATGAAAACACCCAATTTTACTCTTTTGAAGTCATTTTGAAAGTATTTGCTTTCTCTCCTTTTTGAAAATAATGTCTGACTCAAAATACTGTCTTACTCATGATTATAAGAGATCTAGCTGCCTCCAAAGGAGAATCCTTCTTTTGGATCGAAAGGGTGACTATAACATCATGAATTGCCCACAACAGTCCTGGTTTATGTATCTTGTCCCAGCATAAGTATTAATAATGTCTTCATTCACTTTCAGAAGTGTCCCATTTGAATAATCAATTACATGGTCACACTATTTATACACGAATCTCAAAGCATTAAAGCATTGATTAAGTACCTAGTTGTTCATGCTGCTTTGTGATATATTAATTATGCTAAGAAATAGCAGGGAAAGAACCTCTGCCCTCTCGGAACTTCATGTCTGAGAGCACAGTACTACTCTGAGCACAGATATAAGAAATAGATCAAGTGCATTAAAAACAGTAACTCAAAGACAGAAGTGTGTATGTCATGCTCTGTAGAAACACATTTATTTGAGGGCTGGAGAAGGTACAGAGCTCTGTTTGAGAGAATGTAGGAATTTCACATATAGAAAGAATGTGGTAAAGAGTAAAGAAAGGCTTACTTGTCTGAAATGGTCTTCTGAAAAGGACTGCTTGCAATTTTTGCTATATCATTTTTGGAGTCGCCTTCCACGAGTAAAAAGGGAAGTTAATTTGTTGTCCAGTAGACCATCTTTGTCTACCTACTGTACCAATGGAAAAGTTTGGATAAATAGTTGTTGATTATATCCTTCTTGTAGCCCAGCTTTGTCCTGAGTTGTGGGACTGAGCTTGACTATAAGAAGGATGTAATCAACAACCATTTATCCAAATTGCTTTTTAGCACTTTCTCACAATCCATCAATTTGTGAGGTATAAAGACACAAAGTCAGGAATGGTAAAATTTATCCCAAAGGCCTACAATAGCAACATGCTATTTGCTTTGGACACATTTTTAAAAAATATCTTTATCTAGTCTGACACTTTCTGACACTGAAGAGTGAATCTCGAAGTAGCCATATATTTTTTTAGGCAAGTAAGATTCCTAAATACTAGTGAATTGTAAAGTGATTTGGAAAGTAGTGTTGGGCTGAGATCAGGTACTATTATGAGGTTCTATACACAATTTACTTACCCTTGGCCCTAGGGCTACTGGGAGAAGGATGGAAGAAATGGCTCCAGTTTCCTATTCAAAGAGGAGAGAGAACTGCAGGTTAACAGTGGCCTATGAGGCTTTGAATTTCTACACATGAGAAACACGGACTATTGAAATTACATTTTAGAAGCATGGGAAAGTCCTCTTTGTCACCCAGCAGAAGTGCTGTAGTGATACTGTACCCACCCCCACTTCCCTTCCAGGACCTCAGGGCTGTCACTCACATACAGGGGAGTCAAATCTTCAGTTTTGGCCGGGTGCAGTGGCTCAAGCCTGTAATCCTACCACTTTGGGAGGCTAAGACAGGTGGATTACTGGAGGCCAGGAGTTCAAAACCAGCCTGGCCAACATGGTGAAACCCTGTCTCTACTAAAAATACCAAAAAAAAAAAAAAAAAATTAGCTGGGCTTGGTGGCGGGTGCCTGTAATCAATCCCAGCTACTCAGGAGGCTGAAGCAGGGAAATTGCTTGAATTTGGGAGGCAGAAGTTGCAGTGAGCCAAGATTGTACCACAGCACTCCAGCCTGGGCAACAAGAGTGAAACTCCATCTCAAACAAACAAACAAACAGAAAACAAAAACAAAACCAGAATCTTAATTTGGTAGATTATCAAAAGCCTCTGATCTTCCAGTCATAGGATCAGGACATATTTGAAGTTGGTTGAAGGTGTCGTATCTTTCTGTTTCTCTTGCTATTTAGTAGATCAACTTATTTATCTGTCATACAGTGTTCCAAAACTATGACTTGGATATTATTATTATTATTATGGAGTCATTTTGAAAGGCTTTACTTTATCCTCTGTTAGAAAATTATGTTTGTATCGGAATACTGTTTTTTTTTTTTTTTTAGAATAGTTTTTAAAGGATTTTTCTAAGGGTAAATGAGGGTCTTAGGCTTCACGCAGTCATTAGGCATGACTGCAGCTTCCCTAAAATATCATGACTGGTCATTCCTATGAAATTTTATTCAAATTCTGTCTTCTGCTTAGAATGTCTTTATTCTCCTTATCTACCTGGAGAACATCTACTCATCTTTTAAGACTTAACTCAAAAGTCATTTCATCTTTGAAAATAATATTGACTTTCTCCTACTCTTTCTCATCTCCGTCTTCCTGGTAGATATGATCTTCCTTTGCTTTATTTGTATTATCTGTCTTCTCCACTAGATCATAAGGTTCTTGAAGTGACCTAGCAGGGGTTGACACATAGTAGGAAACCAGTACTTAGGTGGGTGTGTTAATAAATTAAAAAAAGAGAAGAGTCCCTATATACTAGATCATATGTTGATAAGGAAAAGGAGCCTCTTAACCCACGCCACTGGGCTCCTTAGGTATGTGAGCATCCCACAAAATTTCAAATTTGCTCCAAAAGATGGCTGGCCTGCCTAACATCAGCCTCCACTGTTATCCCCATGTCTAGTCAGAGAAGTTGGCACTTAGCTTAACTCTTAGCAAACCACACATGTAGCCAGAAATCTTATTCCCTGCCAATTTTGTATAATGACACTGTAGAAATAAAATTTTAAAATAGACATTTTTTTCCCCATGAAAGCTTTTAATAGCCACCCACAAATCTTTTCTTGGATTCTTTGTTTTAATCTCTGAGCTGAGCATTTTCTTTTGTTTATTTTTATTTTTCCCTACAAGTACTCCATTGATGATAATCGGAAATACAGTTAAGAAAATGAAACTCTATTAGCACTGTAGTCAAAAAATCATTTTGTTTCTATTTCTGCTGCCAATTCCTTTTTTGTTGAGTTGCTTTTGTATGATAAAATATTAATAATAATGTACCTTTTATGGCAAATATTTTGTGTTTTTTCCCTCCAGTGGGAGTATAAGTGTAAATGCCAAGCAATCTGAATTAAATAGATTAAGTCATAATATTGCTATTCCAATTGCTTGTCATTACACAGGAGGTTATGGTTACAGCTGACTATACAGCACTACCTGAGCCATACATTTTACATTTGCAATCAGCCTATTATAGATGAACTGTGAAAATTGGAGAGAGCTTTTAATGATAATTGGAAGATGTTTTCCTTGAAGCATGTAAAGCCCTTGATAAAACTTGAATTACTTGCTTAAAATTTTGTTCTAAGCTTTAATGCTATTTATTTAACTTGAAGTTTATTGCTCCTGAATGTATTTTCCTATGTCTTTCTATTGAGTGGCATACCTGTTATATTTTCAATATTTTTATTTGAACATCATTACAAATTTTTTTTTTGCTTTTGGTTTTCAACCTCAAAGAGTTGTTTTCCCTTTGGGCATGATTCATAAATAAATGAAGTTACTCCTGGGTTTTAAATTAGGAATATGAATGGAAATACAAAGACAGCCTCTCTTTGATTGTACCTGGCTATTTCTGTGTTCTGAGTAAACCTGACCTAACATTTCAGATACCAACTGGGAATCTGTAGCTGATGTGTGCAACATTTTATGCCACACATAATTGTGTGCTGTTTTCTTTTTCCTTCTTCCCCTTACAACCTTTCTCTGCTTTGACTGGTCTCTTCCCTCTTCTCTGAATACCACATGCTCATTCCTACTTTTTGATCCTTATAAACCATTTCTGTGCCTAGAATGCCCTCCCTCCTCTTCAGAACCGTCCAAGTCTTCTCATTTGTCCCCTTGAGAAGATGCTCCAGCTTAGGTTTTACTGTATTTATGAATATTTAACATAACTACTACAGCCTAAATCTCGTATCATCTACATGCTCATAGCACTGATTTGCCAGACCATTATGTTGGTACCAAACCATATGTAATTACACCTTGCTTCTCTAGAGATGAGAAGTATGAGAAAACCCACCTGAAATGATGATCACAAAGCCACTGAATTATGGGTGTAGATTTTACTAACAGCCATAATACACAATTTAATTTTAATTATTAGTGAACTTCATTATCTGGGTTCTAAATCCTCAAGTGATAAGACATAGCCAATTCCCATTTACCTCATCTTCTAGGTGATATTTCATCACATCTAAGATCCCGTTGATTGTAAGACACATTATTCTTGTGTGTACCACAAAGAAAATATGCTTCCCATGAAACTGTGTTACAAGAGTTTGCTATCACTTTGAATTTGTATTTTGTACGTATTGAAAGAGCTCTTTAACTGCTATTTAAACACACTGTTTTGTTTATCATATTACTCTTTAATTTACCTGGCATATGGGATCAGATACATTAATGCATATTTAAATAGTTTTTTTTTTATCTTTGGAATTTCCTCTTTAAAATATTCTAGACCAGAGGTTCTTAACATACAGTACACAGATTCTTGAAGTGGGAAAGGCTCTGAATAGATATAATGGTCAACTATTACTGCAACAATGCTGCATAAAAAACCACCCCCAAACTCACTGGCTTAAAACAATTTTTTTTTCATTTATACATTGGTAGGTCAGCTGGAGGTTGGCTGGGCTCTAAGCTGGAGGTTAAGCCCAGGTCTACTATTCATGTCTTTCATCTTTCTTGGAACAAAAGGCTACCTGGAACATTTTTTTCCTCATGGTGATAGCAAAATTGCAAGAGGGATGAGCAGAAACATGCAATGCCTCTTAAAGAAATAGCATTATATCACTTATATTGGCAAAAGCAAATTGGGTGGCCAAAGCCAGCATCAATGGAGCAAGGAAATATTCTCTTCCTCTGGTGGGAGGAGCTACAAAGTTCTATGGCAGAAGACATGAATTTAGGGAGAGATGAAGGAATGGGAACAATGGAGCAGCCTACTACAATGAGTTTCAGAGAGACCAAAAAGCCTCTAAAATTCTTTACTAAAATGTTGTATCATAAAGAGGTATTTTTCTAGAGAGCATGTTCTTACTATTCACCAGATTCTCAAGGAGGGAATGGGATTCCAACCATTTTCATGTGAGAATCACGTACTTTAGGTCCTTCTGTTATTCCTTTGTTTGTTCATTCAATATTAATATACCTCAGTTAATGACCCAGGATTGATTTATGTGAGTAAAAATTTTCAGGTGATTGAGGAGTTAGTTGCTTTCTACCAGATCATGTATGTTTAAAGCCTGACAGTCTCTAAAATTTGATTTGGCAGAGCTCTTTCAGCACCTGGTAACCTTTCCATGCTTGAAGCTTAGCTGGTACCCAGTCCCATAGTGATGTGTTAGTGAATCCCCTATGGCAGCAACATAGAGTGGGGACATTGAAACAAGAAGACCTGGTTTTGAATTCCTGCCCTGCCATTTGCTACCTGTGTCATGTCAGGCAAGTAAGTAAACCTCTAAGCACCTCAGTTTCCTTTTCTGTAAAATGAAAGTGACAGTTCTCATGATACAAGGTTATTGTCATTGGGAGGATTAAATGAGGCAATGTATGTATAGTACTTGTCACATGTTAGGTGCTCAACAAATGCTAGTCCCTTTTATTCCCATTATTGCTTATGTTATGCTGACAATTTTGTCCTTGTTCCATAATATAAATAGTAAGTCCTTATCCTGTGAAATATTAATGAAAAAATTTCTGAATGCTATTCCTTTTTATTTTTTGTTCTTAAAAATAGTTATTAGCTGTTTTCTTCTATCATCAGATTCTAGACCCGGAATAAAATTATATTTACACTTGGGCATTTCTGTGAGCTCTCTTTAGCCTTTCTCTCCTGGTATGAATATTATGGAAGCAAAGTAGCTTGTTTTTCCCTCAAAGGGAACTGCCGAGGACAAAAGGAAATTGAACTTTGTCTTCCTAGTCACCTCTGACCTTTGACATAACAGAGACTGAGGAGGTGGAAACTAATTCTTACAAAGTAAAGTACTTTTTGACACAGTAGATTAAGCAGTAATGGAAAAAGTTCCGAGATGTTTTTCACAAAATTACCGTGGTTAACCTCCAAATTACATCAACTGAAACAATTTTTTGTTCTTTGAACTCTGACACAGATTGAATGGGCCCTCATTAGGAATAAGAAAAAAACACTTCTCTAGGTTAGTAGGAATTGGTCTATTTTGAATTCTATTCCAGCCAGTAAACATGCTGTTAACTTTGAAAATTCTGTGTAGATTTAAAAAGAAATACTCTAATAGCTAGGCAGTTTATTACTTTTTAAAAATTCTTTCAGCTTTAAGCCTAACAGATTATTTAGATTATTTATTTAGTACAGAGTGACATTTCCATTGCAGAATGGCAGTTGTGTAATTAATGAATAATAACATTTAGGATATGTTCTATTTTCCTTTCTATATGTATATATTCTAGAAATATTACTGGTGTTATATGTAATAGTTCCCAGCTTGACCAATGTAAATAAATATAAGGCCCAGTTTTTAAAAGGTAAACATTTTAAATCTGCACTGCTTTTGTATTTCATTCACCAAATTCTAGTGAGAAAGGCAAGAAAATGTAAAAAATAAGAAAAATTTATAAATTGTGTTCTGAGGGAGATAAGCTGATAATAAAGTATATATACTATCCAGAAAGGCTGAAAAGATTACTCTTTTTTTTTTTTTAATTATACCTTAGGTTCTGGGATACATGTTTAAAAGAGTATCTTCCATGCATTTTAAAATCAATGTTCATTAATTTGGCTAAATAAATAATGGGAAATTAAATACTGTTCAGCAAGTTTATTGTCCTATTAGAACTGTAGCTTTTTTGGCTGAAGAGGGGGCATTAAATGTTGATGGTATTTAATACAATAGCCAAAACCTTTTTATTCCATTATGGATTTGCTACTAATTTGTGAATCTTTAAAAGGGGAAAGCAAGCTATTTTAGGAGTTTTAATTTAGACAAGGCTAATTGTGGTGAAAAAAATACATTTTCATCAAATGTCACCAGATGATTAAGCAAATACATTAAATTACCATTTTATATATGTTGGTCAGATATTATTCTCTCTCATCTTCCCAATAACTTCTCTTCTGTGAAGTCAGAATTATTTTAAAAGAAAAACATGTTGGTCAGCTATTATTCTCTCTCATCTTCCCAATAACTTCTCAACTGTGAAATCAGAATTATTTTAACAGAAAAACTTTCTAAGGAGAATCTTCATTAGGCTTTTAATGGAGATTCACCCTGAAAACAACTAGAAATGTAAACACCATAATAAAATCTAAAGAATAAACTGTCTTGGGAGCTGTTTGAGCTGGCTTATAACAATGGGAAAAGAATGGGTGTCCTTTGTAGTTCCTGGATGCTTTGAAGTCAGTTGTAGTATTGCTATTGTTATTTTATTTATTTATTTATGGAGACAAAGTCTCACTCTGCTGCCCAGGCTGGAGTGCAGTGGCATAATCTTGGTTCACTGCAACCTCTGTCTCCCAGGTTCAAGTGATTATCCTGCCTCAGCCTCCTGAGGAGCTGTGACTACAGGCATGTGCCACCATGCCCGGCTAATTTTTTGTATTTTTAGTAGAGATGGGATTTTGTCATGTTGCCCAGGCTGGTCCCAAACTCCTGAACTCAGGCAATCCGCCCACCTCAGCCTCCCAAAGTGCTAGAATTACAGACGTGAGCCACTGCACCCAGCCTAATAGTGCTATTTTATAGATAATGATGATAAATTACAGAAGGGATGAGTGGTGTTCTGTTCCAGGTCATACAACCAGCAAATGTCAAAGGAGGATTAAAACTCAGATCACTCTGGCTCTAAACGTGCATCTGTAGTTTGGATTGTTGAGTCCAAGGAGAGGAAGATTTTTGGGTCAAAATGTTCCTCAAAATTGCCTGCATATACTTGCCTTCTATTCACAAATATCCCTCTCTCCTTATTTGTATACTGTAGCATCTCCAAATAAATGCCATCGCTGACAGTCACTTGGTAAGTTGTTCCTCTCTTGATAGCTCTGCTCTAACTTGGAAAGTATTTCTCTTCTTAGTGTATTTTAAATACTAGAATTTCCTCTTTGTGTGTGGTCAGTATAGCAAACTTGTATTTATAGAACCTGATATGTCTTGAAGCTTTTATTTCCCTTTTGTTCCTAATGGTTTTAAAAAATTTCGTAGCTCTCTTCACTCCCACAGAACTCTACATACTCACGTGCACACCTAATTAATGAGCTCTCTATACAAAAAGAAATAATGGGGATAACTGGGAGCATGCTATTAAATGGATATATTTTCAAATCTTCCTTAAATCATTTTCTTTGCAGCCTTCTACTTTTAAGACCCAATCATGAGGCTTATTGATGCAAGGAAGAGAAAGACACATGCAAGTAATATTAGGAATGAAAATGTAATATGATACATAAAATAGAGATTTGAATAAATCAGAAGAGATTAATATGAAGCAACCAATTTTATGCCAATAAAATAAAAAACAAATGATATGGACATATTAACAGAATGTATAATTGATCAACATTAGCTCAAGAAAAATTAGAAAACCTTCATAAACCAATAAGCTTAAGCATATTGAATTGGTAATAAAAATTATCAGCCTCCCATGTCCAGCCCAAAGACTTAAGGCTTAGGTGATTAGATGATTTTTTTGGAAAAATTTCCCTAACTTTCAGTAATTAAATGATCCAAATTACATTAAAAATTTCAGAAAAGGGGAAAAAAAGCTACTTAATTTACTTTGTAAGACTAGTATAACCATCATAAAATCAGGAAAAGGCAGAATTAGAAAAGTGTAGGCCAATCTTATTTGTAACATAGGTGAAAATGTCTGAAACAAGAACCATTAGACAATTATTACTCAGGTACAAGCCCTGAGAGTCATCTTTCTTTTCTGTTTTTTCCCTTATACCCAACATCTAGTGAGTCAGGTCCTGTTGACTCCGCCTCTTAAACATATCTCAAATCTGTTCAATCTTCTTTGTCTTCACTACCACCGTAGGCAAATGAACCAATCTCTCTTTCTGTAGTGGTTTCTGTTCATCTCTTCACTCTTGCCCTTAACGCAGTACTTTAAAAATGTAAATCAGATGATGTCATTGCTGCATCAAAATTCTCTAAAGACTTTCCATGATGTATAGAATACAATCCAAACCTCTCACCCTAGTCTACAAGTCCCTGCACAATCTGGCATACTGCTTCATCACCATTCCTTGCTACCCTGCTCCTGGCTCACTCCACTGTAGACATACTGACCTTCTTTCTGTTATTTGAAGAGACCAAGCTTGTTACTACCTCAGATATTTTGTATTTTCTGTCACCTTTGTCTGAAATACTCTGCCTGCAACTCGAAATAAACCTTCTTAGCATTCAGGCCTTCGCTCAAATATTACTTTCTCAAAGAGGCCTTCCCTGGTATATCTCCCTGTTTCTTCATTTATTCTTCTTCCTACCTTTCACTCTATATCCCATTACCCTTTTCATTTTGCTTCATAGTGCTTATTAGTATACCCAAATAATCATTTTCAGATATTTTAGAAATGCATTGTTCTTTTATCTTACTAGAATGTCAGCTGCAGGCAGACAGGGATTTTTCTTTTTCTTTTCTTTTTCATTCCTTTTCTCTTTCTTTTTTTCTTTCTTTTCTTTCCCTCCCTCCCTTCCTTCCTTCCTTCTTTCCTGTATTTCTAACACCTAGAAGGTACTAAATATACATTGAATTAATAAATCTAATGTAAACCTCATTGTGTCACAGATGAGAAAACTGAAGCCCAGGGAAGGAATGTGAGTTGCTCAAGATTATTTGCCCACCTGGGAATAGAATCTTCTCCTGAGTTACAGTCTGCTGCTCTTCCTGCTATACCATGTTTTTATCTGCCTCTTGCTGCATAATTCTAGTTTCAAAAGGCAATCTTGTCCTCTCCCTGGTGGACTAGTATAAGCATTAATTTATGGAGATGTTTATGAAGCATGCTGTAGGCAAATACATATGATAATGAGAGTTAGATATGGATACTGTATTATTTTGTGGCTTTCCAATAGTGACTATGTTTAATTTCAGGAGTGCTCTCCTTTTAGAGGTAGGAAAAATATTTATTTTTTAATGTGTGTATCTATTAGCAAATATGGTAAAGAATGATAAGGCCAAGCATGCTGAGCTGATGACATTAACTTATCCTAAATAAGTCTCACATGAGCCAGCTGTTCAAATTTAAGCCCCTTATTCACCATGATGCAAAGTACTTTTACAATAAAACAAAAACAAAACAGAAGAGGTCACATAGCAAGGGTGTATGTGCATACATGCATATGTGCTGCAAGTTAATAAGTACATTGTGTAAGTGCCATGTGACTGTGACTGTGCCAGTGGAGATACAAAAGAAGTGGCAGGGATAATTCCTATCATCAAGGATCTTACAAAATATAGTCTTGAAATTAATAGAAAAGGCCAGGTGCAGTAGCTCACATCTGCAATCCCAGCACTTTTGGAGGCTGAGGAGGGCGGATCACAATGTCAGGAGTTCGAGACCAGCCTGACCAACATGGTGAAACCCCATCTCTACTAAAAGTAAAAAAAAAATTAGCCAAGTGTGGTGGCACATGCCTGCAATCCCAGCTACTAAGGAGGCTGAGGCAGGAGAATCGCTTGAACCCAGGAGGTGGAGGTTGTGGTAAGATGAGATCGTGCTACTGCACTCCAACTTGGGTGACAGAGTGAGACACCATCTCAAAAAAAAAAAAGATAAATTACTAGAAAATAGTTCTGATGCATTATGTAAACAAGGAAAAGTAGTTAGAGTAAGACTGTATCTACCAGGGCCAAAGAGGTACAGAATAAGAGAAAAGTCACTATGAGGTAGAGTTAAACTGAACAAACAACACAGAGACTATGCAATCAAATCTATGGGTGGCCTGCCTTTCTACTTTCTGTTGCAAGACTCACAATATATTGCTATATCATTAAAAATAATTTATTTTGTTTGTATTCAGGCCAAAACCATTGACCACAGGAGACAGTGTTCTAACACTTTAAAACAATTCTTGGAAGATAATAAGGTCTGGTAGTTCAGATATAGGTGACTGGGGGATGGAGGCAACAAACCACCTTGCCATACATGTACCTATGCAACAATCCTGCATGATCTGCACATGTACCCCAGAACCTAAAGCACAGAAAAAAGCACAAAGCGTTTTGTTCTGAATCTTTTAATATAAAGTCACTTATATAATTAAATTAAAAAAAAGGACTGGGTGGATATAAAAGGTGTGGTGGTTGCTTTTGATTTTCTAAGCAGAAGTACAGTATTCAAGTCCTCTTTTTCTACCTTCAGAAGTGGGAGTAGGGATGTTTCCTGCCACTGTAAAATATTTCACAAGGTTTCATTAAAGTTTCAGAATATCAGTTTCTTCATGACGTATCACTTCAGACCCCTGAAAAAACTGGAGGGGATATGTTCTGTTTGCTCTGGGTAGCCTATATTTCTGGATTGTCTGTTTCCTGTCAACTGCCACTGGAAGGAGGCTGATTAAGTACATTTCATTTGTGAATATAATTTTAAGCAACAGTAAAAGATTCTCACCAAACACACATAGCCCTTTCAGGCCTAATCCGACAAACCCAATTAAAGGTAACGGACACTCTGTTTGATGAGGGCAGTTTAGCTAACCCAGCAGTCTCTGATGGTAGCTAGAGAGGTTATTCAGAATTTTGAAAATGCCATCCATGTCTGCAGGAATTTATGCCTTTATATCAGCTGCAAAGTTGAGCCTTCTATTTAGAACATGCAAAACACTAGCCACATTTCTTCTTTAAAAATGTATTAGGGAAGAAATTATGTACTAGAACATTAGGTTTGTTATAAGAGCTATGGGCACTTTAAAAATAGATTTTGGTTGCTGGGAGTAGAAATTTGGTTCAGAGTGATAAATTTTCTGCAATTATTTATTTCAGAGCATTTCCTTAAGCAGTGTGTGCAGGTAAATGAAAATATTATCAAATTTATTTTAAAATAGGACATAAGAACCAGAGCAGTGTTTCTCAAAATAGGGACTGCCTGCAATAAGATCACCTGGTAGGGGGAGTTTGTTAAAAATTTAGATCCCTAGGCCTCACACCAGACCTGCTGAATCATTCTCTGAAGTTAGGGCCTATAGATATTAATTAAAAACAAACAAAACTGGACAGGTGTTTCTGATGTACTCTAATGTTTGACAACATTGTAAATCGAAATTGCAGAGTAATTACTTAGGAGCAGCTTTGGCTAGAAAGGGTTATGCAGAAAGATAGTGTGGGTCTGGAGTGCTGGTCAAATTTCTGACAGCTATTTATGACAGACCTACAGCCAATATCATACTGAATGGCCAAAAACTGGAAGCATTCCCTTTGAAATCCGGCACTAGAGAAAGATGCTCTTTCTCACCACTCCTATTCAACATAGTATTGGAAGTTCCAACCAGAGCAATTAGGCAAGAAAAAAAAATAAAGGGCATTCAATTAGGAAAAAAGGTAGTCAAATTGTCTCTATTTGCAGATGGCATGATTGTATATTTAGAAGACCCTATCATCTCAGCCCCAAATCTCCTTAAACTGATAAGCAACATCAGCAAAGTCTCAGGATACAAAATCAATGTGCAGAAATCACAAGCATTTCTATACACCAATAACAGACTAACAGCCAAATCATGAGCAAACTCCCATTCACAATTGCTACAAAGAGAATAAAATACCTAGGAATACAACTAACAAAGAATGTAAAGGAGCTCTTCAAGGAGAACTACAAACCACTGCTCAAGGAAATATAAGAGGACACAAACACATGAAGAAACATTACATGCTCATGGTTAGAAGAATCAGTATCGTGAAAATGTCCATACTGCCCAAAGTAATTTATAGATTCAGCATTATCCCCATCAAGCTACCAATGACCTTCTTCACAGAACTGGAAAAAAACCACCTTAAACTTTATATGGAACGAAAAGAGAGTCTGCATAGCCAAGACAATCCTAAGCAAAAAGAACAAAGCCAGAGGCATCATGCTACCTCATTTCAAAATATACTACAAAGCTACAGTAATCAAAACAGCATGGTACTGGTACCAAAACAGAGATAGAGACCAATGGAACAGAACACAGGCCTTGGAGGCAACACCACACATCTGCAACCATCCGATCTTTGACAAACCTGACAAAAACAAGCAATGGGGAAAGGAGTCCCTGTTTAATAAATGGTGTTGGGAAAACTGGCTAGCCATGTGCAGAAAGCAGAAACTGGACCCCTTTCTGACACCTTACACAAAATTAACTCCAGATGGATTAAAGACTTAAACATAAGACCTAACACCATAAAAACCCTAGAAGAAAACCTAGGCAAAACCATTCAGGACATAGGCATGGGCAAGGACTTCATTACTAAAACACCAAAACCATTGGTAACAAAAACAAAATAGACAAATGGGACCTAATTAAACTCTAGAGCTTCTGTATAGCAAAAGAAACAATCATTAGAGTGAACCGGCAACCAACAGAATGGGACGAATTTTTTGCAATCTACCAATCTGACAAATGACTAATATCCAGAATCTACAAAGAACGAAAATACATTTACAAGAAAAAAACAAACTCATCCAAAAGTGAGAGAAGGATATGAACAGACACTTTTCAAAAGAAGACGTTTATGAGGCCAAAAAACATATGAAAAAATGCTCATCATCACTGGTCATTAGACAAATGCAAATCAAAACCACATTGAGATACCACCTCACGCCAGTTAGAATGGCAATCATTAAAAAATCTGTAGACAACAGATGCTGGAGAGGATGTGGAGAAATAGGAACACTTTTACACTGTTGGTGGGAGTGTAAACTAGTTGAACCATTGTGGACAACAGTGTGGCACTTCCTCAGGGATCTAGAAATAGAAATTCCATTTGATCTAGCAATCCCATTACTGGGTATATACCCAAAGGTTTATAAATCATTCTGTTATAAAGGCACATGCACATGTATGTTCATAGCAGCACTGTTTACAATAGCAAAGACCTGGAACCAACCCAAATGCCTGTCAATAATAGACTGAACAAGGAAAACGTGGCACATATACACCATGGAATACTATGCAGCCATAAAAAACAATGAGTTCATGTCCTTTCTAGGGACATGGATGAATCTGGAAACCATCATTCTCAGCAAACTGACACAAGAACAGAAAGTCAAACACCGCATGTTCTCACTTATAGGCAGGTGTTGAACAATGAGAACTCATGGACACAGGGAGGGGAGCATCACATACTGGAGTCTGTTGAGGGGGGCCAAGGGAGGGACAGCAGGGGCCGGGGAGGTCGGGGATGGATAACATGGGGAGAAATGCCAGATGTAGGTGACAGGGGGATGGAGGCAGCAAACCACATTGCCATGTGTGTACCTATGAACAATCCTGCATGATCTGCACATGTACCCCAGAACCTAAAGTACAGTAAAAGAATAATAATAATAAAAAGAAATGTGAATTATTGGGCCCTATCCCAGACCAACTGAGTTGAAAACCTGGGAAGAAGACCCAGCAATCTGTGTTTTTACAAGCCCTCCTCAGTGATATTCTGACACAAACTAAAATTGAGAAGGGCCAATTTGAAGTATTCTTGCTAAATCTTGCTATAAATATGAGAACACTTGCCTCTATTCTATCAGCTTTGAAAATCTAGAATTCTACCTTTTATGATTTGCTTATACCATGGCTCAGTTGCTTCAAGATGAAGATTATAATGTTGATGATGATTATTGATGATAAAGCCCTTATATGATACAGCCATCTACTTTTTAGATTTAGAAAAGAGAATATGACCCTTTTACTTAATGTATATGAACAACATCTATTCACAATTCTGTGTGGTATTTAAATGTGTATTAAGTTGAAATATTACCTGTGCAGTTATTATTTCTACTGAATATAGGCAAAGGACAAGGCCTGGTATGAAAACGATGAACAGAAGAGGGATTGATTGCCTTACTTCATTCATTCATTCAACTAATATTTATTGAGCACCAATGGGGAGAGAGACCTTTTGATTCTGGTCTTGGATCCTCTTTTCCTGCTTTTGTATGGGCAATCTCACTAGGAAATTAATGGTCCTATTAAAATGAATCCAGAGTATTAACTTCTTCAGGCAAGAATGGCCAGAGAAAGAAGAAACAGCATTCCTCATAACCAAGAAGCAGGGATCTCAAATTTCTCATAAAACAGGTGTGAATTGATTAAGAAAGAATTTTCAGCATCAGCTTTATGTAATAATCATAAAATTATGTAGTAATCATAACAATAGCAGCTTTTTTTAATAAGGAGAGGCTTTTGTAATTGTTTAAAAAATCACAAATGTCCACTATGAGTGTATTTTTCTTTTGAACTGCCATCTGGCTTTTAAAGGCAAATGAAATATTTTTAGATGTCATACTCTGACAAGAAGTGAACCTCACAACATCTATTACATGTAGTATAGAGAATGTTTAAAAGCCTTTAGGTAACACTGGAATGTTGATATAAAAATATTCACCCTTGAGCATTTGTCATAAGGCAACTCTCTCTCAGAGCACGTCTGAAAGGAGCTACATTTTAAAATACTGTTTCCCTGTTGTGGTGCTAAGGTTTAGGGGTAAGGGTAAAATACAGAGTTTACCTTCTCGAAATGTGGAGTTTCTCACTATTTGTGATCTCTAGTTGTGACTTAGAATCAACTAAAGAGCCTTTGAAAGAATAACAAAGCTTGTACCCTTCTCTCAAGTAAAAATTATGAAGGGTGGGGACCAGGCATAATCAGAGTTGAGAACTACTGGCAGAGCTGCTATGACAATCATTTACATTCAATGTCACAGAGCTAAAATAAAGTATTAATAAGGTGTTACAAGAACGCAACTAAATTTTTCATGAAGACATTGTCAATGTTAGGTGATTTCACCAAAATGGTTAACCAGACTAGTTAATAAAGTATCATGACTAGTCACTTTGAGATTTTTTCTGAGCTCTCTTTCTGATATCTCTTTTTCTGAGATCTCTGTTTTCTCTCTTTCTTTCTGGGACCAATGATAGTTAGCATTTTTTCTGTGTTCCTGTGTGGATTTCTTCTTCTGTTGACCCCTTTCCTCCCCACTGCATATACTTAATACTCTTAAAAGTACCGTCTTTTAAGAAATCACTGGAGAACCAGATAGAAAACCCCAGTGAGAATTACTTGCATTTCCAGTTGTTAGTTTCTTTTGTTCGGCTGAATTCCAGTGCAGCCCCCTGATTTCTCTTCAGATTGCTCTAGAAGTGACACATATTTTCTTGGTCATTAAATTAGGTTTTCATGGATGGGCTTAAAATCTTTCTCATATGTATTACTTCTTTCTGTCTTGTTCAGATATCTTAGTGTGGTCAAGTAGACTGACCTAGTCTCACCAACACTAATCCCACCACAGTGTAGTCAATGAAAACTTCACTGTTAGTTTTCAGGTGTGATGTCTTATTACATTTTTCACAATTCTCCCTATCTGGAATACCTAGTTAAAGATCAGACAGGGGATGTCTAGAACAGTTTCTTCGTAGGCTTTCCACCAATCCCCCTTTCAGCCCCACCCTTACCCGTCTTCAGTGGTATCTGATGTCTTCAGTATCTGTGAATTTCAGAAGTTTCATGGAGGAAAATGGGCTTGTTTCTTGTTGATTTCCTGACATACAGGTTTAGGGTTTTACTTTCTTCAATATGCTAAGTTAGTTGCTACTCCTTTATTTGTTTTCCAGCTTTCAAAATTTTGTTGACATTTCTTGTTTGCTATTACCTTTTTTTATTTTTCTCTTTCTGCATGCTTATTTCTTTAATGTCAATTTAGTGGAATTTTGGATGGTAGAAAAAATGCATGTGTTCATTTATCATGTTCACTAAGAAGTTGCTATTTGCATTTTATAAATCCGTTTCAATTTCATAACAGTATATATAAAAGTATTAATAAAATTAATACTTTTATTAATTAATGCTTTTATTTACTAATGACCAAAACATAAAGAATTTCTCCGACTGCCATTTTGATTTTACAGTCGAACACATGTATGAGGGTGATGCATATGTGCGTGCATTGTTTCTCTATTGGTCTTAATGCACACTCTGGTCTATCACCTTGAGCTCAAAATAGGCAAGTTGCAAATGTTGAGTCTAGAGTGGTTAATGAATCCAGGAAATGACTTATTTTTCATGCCAGGATTTGTATGCATTTCAATTCCTTTTCCTATGACCTATGATAAGCCTCCCAAAAGGTAAATCAAGCTCTTTATGGCACCTTCAAGAAACATACTAATGTCTAAGAGATTTCATGATAGGCAGGATATTATAGATTATACTAGCCTGAGCAAACACTTAAAATCTTTGACCTATGGTTCTCACTTGAATTCTAAAGAAAGTGACACTTTGGGGATTGTCTTTCTGACCTTCTGGCTTTTTGCTAACTTAGTCAACGAAACAGGATTGGAGGAGGGAAATACACAATTGTGCAAGATTTTCCTAATGTTATTTTGTGAATGATAAATTTTGAAATAAGTTGCTTTTAAGCCAACTGCTTTGAAGCCACTTAACTTGAATGGCCCTATCAGTCCAAGAGCACTGCAATAGAAGACACCTTATAGGATTATCAAGAATTTAAAGATCATAAAAAGGAAGAACTTGGAGAAGAACATATTTTGGTCTAAAACTTTTTATTATTAGAAATTATATAACTTTTAAATCTTCAGAATAGAATCAGAGCAGCTAGAAAACATGTGAGCAAGAAGATGGGATATCTTTAGAAGGAAAACCCTGGGGCCAATAGAGAGGATATAATTAATACATAAAGGCATGAGGAAGATAGAGGAATACAGGTTCTTTCTCTAAGTCTGTTAATCCCATTTCCTTTCCCACTCCCACTCCCAAATACATATTCTCAAATCTCAAAAGAATACATTTAAAACAAATGGCAAATCAAATATGGTACTAGATTTGGGAAGGAACTGGCTATAAATCATCAAGGGGAATCAATGCAATGACCAAATGTAAATCCATTCACTTAAAAAATTTTTATTGAGAACCTCTATTTGAGCTAGGTATTTCATTGGGCAAGGTTGGCAATGCAAACATTCTATTCCTTGGCCTCATGGAACTGATAAGTAAGGCATGGAAACAGAGCTAAATGTAACACAATGTAATAGGTACTGGAGTTAAAAAAAAAAGGCTGTAGTGAAGGCAGAAAGGCTATCAAATCAGCCTGGATGGGTCATGAATTCTTAATAAAAGTGTAAGAGTTGCAGATGGATAATGAAATATGTGTGGGACCTTTGCAGGCAGAAAACCTATAAAAGGGTACTTCATGCAAAAGTAACTATGTATAAATACATGAAAGTGTAAAATAGCACACCAGTGTCAGAGCACTGCTAGTAGTTCTTCATGGAGTTTCCATCAACAAGCAGTGTGGTACTTTTCTATTGTTATGTAACATAATAACTCAAATTTAGCTGCTTGTATGGACAGAAGTTTATTATCTCAAAGTTTCTGCAGGGCAGATGTCTGGGTATGGCTTCACTGGGATCTTCCCTCGTGGTATCACAAAGCTATAATCAACTTGTTGGCTAAAATGCATTCTCATTTGAATTTTAGGGGCCTCTTCCAAGCTCATTCAGGATGTTGACAGAATCGATCTTCTCATGGATATTAGAATTCATGGTGGCTTGATACTTCAAAGTCAGCAACAAGGTTTCTCAACTTTTTCAAGGGAACGCTTAAGCCTTCCTTTAAAGAGCTTACCTGATAAGTCAGGCCCACTCAGTATAATCTCCCTTTTTCATTATTTACTTACTTATTTAGAGATGGAGTCTCGCTCTGTCACCCAGGTTGGAGTGCAGTGGTGCAATCTTGGCTCACTGCAACCTCTTCCTCCCAGGTTCAAGTGATTCTCCTGCCTCAGCCTCCCAAGTAGCTGGGACTACAGGCATATGCTGCCACACCTGGCTATTTTTTTTATTTTTAGTAGAGACTGGGTTTCACCATATTGGGCAGGCTGGTCTCGAACTCCTGACCTCAAGTGATCCACCCACCTCTGCCTCCCAAAGTGCTGGGATCACAAGCGTGAGCCACTGCACCTGGCAGTAATCTCTGTTTTTAAAACTTGAGGTAAACTGATTAGAAGCCTACATTATAGCTACAAAATACTTTTATTTTTCCCATATAGTGTAACATAATCATAGAAGTGATAATCACCTTTGCTATGTTTGTGAGAAACAGATTACAGATTCTACTCAGTCAAAAAGAGAGAAGATAACAGAGAAGAGATTTCCTAAATTCATGAATCGTAGGGGATCATTGTAGGGCATGTCTTCCACAAGTGGGAAGATATGGTAGGTCAAAAAGTACAAGTATGTATAGCGTGCTAAAGGGTTTGATTTTTAATATTTATCCAGTGAGGGGAAATGGATGGAGGGTTTCCACAAAGGAAACATTGTCCTTGCATATAGGAGCTTAGGAGTTGCCAAACACAGGAGGAAATTAAATGTAGAATTTCTAAGTTACTTTTCTTTTGGTTTATGGGTCCTTGGGCCCCTGCCACTTTGGCAGCCCCAAAATCCAATTTCTGTCTCCCTGTTACAGTGAGGCTGCTCTGAGTCCCAGACCAATCCTTCTTATCTACCTCTATTCTCTACCTTGTTAGTAGGTAAATACTGCAGGGATAAAATCAAGGATGAATGTGGAGCTCACTTCATTGTGAGTTCCTTCTGTTCAGAATCTTGGCCCCTTTGAGTTATGGTTACACTCTGGTTCCTTCAAGTAATAGACACCAAAAATTTTATATGGCCTTTATAGGCATTCTAAGTCTGATGAAGCTATTCCGTCATGATCCGAAGCAGGAAACAGTCATGGAATTATTAAAGCTTGCGTAGTGTGTGAGTTCTTTTAAGCCAGTTCTTAGCTTGGTCTTTTATCTCGACATGTTTCCAGGGTGGTGACCTTTTGCTTTAGTAGACTCATCCCTGAGTTTAGGAATAAGTATTCATTGGCCTCTTATCTCTGACCTAGTAGGCCATTATTACATACTTCTCAGAGGAAGAACATGATTTCAATCCAGAAAACACAAAGCTAACTGTTTATAATATTCTGATTTGTTTATAGGAGAGAACCATATATAACCTCTTGCAATGCCAGATCAAAAACCATACTGTCATAGAATAGCAGAATTCAACTAAAATGAGGGTGCAAGTCTTTCATCAGCAGTGGGTGGCTTAGAACCAATCCACTACCACTACTGGGGTGGCCATAGCCTTCTGACAGCGGCCCAGTCACACTCTTTTTGTGCATGAAAGCTAACATGTTACCAAGAAAAAACAAACCAAAGTCCAGATATTAAGAATTTTGACAGAATCTCGGAGGGCACAAAAGCAGCAATATAAATAACTTCTTTTGTGATTGTTGACCTACTCTTGGGTTTCACTAGGAGCTTTCAAAAATAATTTGCAACTAGACTTTTAGCATACCTTTCATTTCAAACCATATACATTTGTTTTCTTTTCCACATTATATAATTATATTTCAAGGCTTCATTATCCTGAAAGAGTCTTCTTGGGTGTTTACCTGAAATAATCTTCCATGTAAGGTTGTAATAACAATATATTATTTGTGGTACTCTGCCTGTATGTATTTTTTTCGGAAACTAAATACCACTGGTTTACTTCATGAAGCTTTATTCAAAATGTAGGTTTGCATAAAGGAAAACTAATCATTCTTGGTATCAAGACTTGCAGCATATAGCTGAAAAGATGCACAAAATCTCATTTTGTTGGTTCACCTTATTGAATTTATACTTTTCCTTTTTATCTGCTACAATTGCAAATGGTCACTTACTAAACTTAAAATTTTTCTCTCTCAAATAATAGCTTCCTGACTAAATTTTATATTTAGTTAAACTGAGTAAAACTATAAAATTCTCTGAGACTTTAGGGAATTCTTTTGCCCATAAATGGAAAATAAATTGAACATAATTTAAACTTATTTGTGAATATTCCTTTATTCTTTCCTTCCTCCATCCCTTCCTTCTTCCTTTCCCACTCTCCACTTTCTGCTCCCTCCCTGCTCCCTCTGCTCTCTTTCCTTCCCTCCCTTATGCTAATTTCAAAAGCTAGCACAGAAAACATGACTACATGTACTCAAAACATGTTGCCAAATTCAGTCAGTTGAATCTTATTTGGGGATTGGTTTTATTTAGAGCATTGTTGTAAATTGCCTTACATCAGTTGACACAGTCAATAACGTGCTTGCTGAAGGCAACCAACTGGAGCACACTCAGAATAAAGTACTTAGATAATAAGTCAGTTTGGCTAAATTTATGAATACCCACATAGAAGGGGTTTGTCTAGTCTGAAAAAATGATTGAAAGGGAGAGAAGTAGGTACTCAACAGTTATCTTTGTATTTTAAGAGCTGTCATGTTGAAGAGGGATTAAACTCATTCTAAAAAGTAACAAAAAGCAGAGATAGGATGAATGACAAGCTACAGAATAAAGAGTTCAAGTATATATAAGGACAGACTTCGTCATAGTCACTGAAAAAATATCAGTATGTTTCCTATTTATGAAAAAAGGATTCTTTTTCAATCTCAGAGCATTGCTCTGAGATTTTTCTCAGTTAATTTTGCTAACAAAATAAAATTTTTCTTCAGGAAACAATTATTTGAGAGCTAGCTATTGAAAGTTCACTAAGTGACATCTTTAAAGTACTATAAAACAAAATAGCAGTTAAACCAAACTTTTTTATTCACTGAAAATATTGTCCAAAACGGAGGCAAATTATACTTCAGTACAGTTATTTTTAAAAGGAAGGGAAATACGGATATTTTCAGACAAGCAGAATATGAAGGAATTTGGCACCTGCAGACCTGTACTAAAAGAAATACGAATGGGAGTTCTTCGGGCAGTTAGTAAATAAATATTCTCAGGTGGAAGGATAGAAATGCAAAAACAAATGAGCACAAGAAAGGATAAATATGTGTGGAAATATAAATGAGTATTGATTGTTCAATAATAATGCTTATGAAGTTTAAAATATGTAGAAAAAATTATAACTAACAAATAACATGAGGAAAATTAGAACGGTTAAAGTTTTTAAAATCTTTATGAATCTGGGAAGTTGTAAACATATTAAATTATAGCAGACTATGCATTGGTGAAGAGTTCATGCTATAAACTCTAGGGTAATCATTTAAAAATACTAAATAAATGAATAACTATCAAGTTAAATGTTGAAGGAAAGGGAATAATATTACACATAGAAAGTGCTAATTTAACCCAAAAGAAAGAAGAACAGAGAAATATAGAAATAATAAAAAAGATAGGAAATGTTAATGGTTGATATAAACCCAAATGTATCAGTGTTTACATTAAAGGTAAGTGGACTAACTATTCCAATTTAATAATAAACATTTTCAAACTGGACTTTAAAAACTACATAGTGCTTACAAGAGACAAAACTTAAATAAGAGGAGACAGAAAGATTTAAAGTAAAGGTCCAGAAAAAATATATCATGCAAATGCTAACCAAAGGAGAGCTGGTATAGTTATATTAATATCAGACAAAATCAACTCTAAGACAAGATATATTCATACTAAAGATAAAGGGAAATTTCATAATGATGGAAAACAAAAGAGGTCAATCCATCAGGAAGAACAAAGAAACAAATAATCCTGAATTTTAATTCACCTGATAACATAGATAAACATGTATAAAGCAAAAAGTTATGGAACAGAAACCACGATTGTACTTTAAAACTTTGACATACCTCTCTTAGTAACTGATAAAACAGAAAGTAATTATATAGACCACTGAGTGAACAAATATCAACTTCAACTAATTTGACACATATAGGATATTATACTGAACAGCTACAGAATACATTCCCTCTTTTTTTAAATGCATATGAATATTTACCACAGCAGATCTTATACTGGGCAATAAGGTAAAACTTAATAAATTTCAAAGGGCTAAAATCATAAGCATCTTCTTTATATCTTCAATATAATTAAGGTAAAAAACCAAATGTTTGGAAATTAAGCAAAACATTATAAAATAAAACACTAATCAAAGAAAAAAATCATAAGAGAAATACGAAAATTTTAAAAACTGAATTTAAAATTAAAATAATCTTATCAATAAAGATTCATATTTTATCGAAAGAGAAAAAGGTAAGTTCTAAAGAAATCAGGTCAAAGATTTGAAAAGACATTTTATGAAACAGGACTTCAAATGACTAATAAGCATATGAAAAGGTGTTCAATACTATTCATTGGGAAAATGCAAATTAAGACCACAGTAAACCACTATACACACATCAAAATAGATAAAATTTAAAAGACTTGTAACATCAAGTACAGTTAACTTTTGAATGACACAGATTTGAACTGTATGGGTCCACTTGTATGTGGATTTGTTTCAACCAAAGGTGGATCAAAAATACAGTATTCACGGGTATGAACGCTTTACATACTAAAGCCAACTTTTCATACACACTGGTTCTGCAGAGCCAAGTGCAAGATTTGAGCCTATGCAGATTTTGGTATATGCTGGGGATCCTGGAAACAATCCCCTATGTATAATGAGGGACGACTATATTGGCACTGTTAAATAGCTAGACCTCTCATATACTGCCAGTGGAAATGTAAATTGCGATTGCTGTTTTCAAAAAGCTTTCAAAAATTTTGAATGCCACTCATACGTATATCCCATGACCCGGAAGTTGTACTGCTAGTCAAGAGAAATAAGTCTATATATGCACCAAAAGTCAGAATCAGAAATACCCATAGAATCTTTGTTCATAACAGCCATAACTTCGTTCAGCAAATAATAAACTATAGTATATTAATCCAGTGGAATTCTATACAGCAATGAAAAACTAAATTACATACAACTACATAGGTCAGTCTGACAGCATAAAATATATTTTAAAATCAAGACACAGAAGAGTGCATTTTGTATGGTTATATTTACATGACATTTGAAACAGATAGTCTTTGGTGTTGGAAGTCAGGACAGGAGTTACCTTAGGGGAATACTGACAGGAAAGGAGCACAATGGAGCCCTGGGGAATGCTGGTAATATTCTACATTGTCTTCTGGGTGGTAGTTACATGCATTAATATCTATACCTATTTATCCATCTATCTCTGAGCTGTACCCTTAAGATTTGAGCACTTTTATGAATATATATTCAATGAGAAAGAAAACTTTAAAAAATCTCACCAACACTCAAAGAATAAAAGGAAGGTAGAGAAGTTCAGACAGAGCAATGGAAAGACAAAAGAAATGAGAATGTTTGTCTGGATATATATATTTACATTACTAGAATAAATGCTTTTTAATGGAAAAATAAAGTTCAGCAGACTGTTACTGATAAAAACAGAATGAAAAATGCCTTTGAGTTAACAGGGAATTTGGGGATTTTAGTTATGAACAGAATCAAGCTTCACATTTTAGAGTGACATAATTGAAAACATGATATATCCATAATATCAGAAAATAATGTCCTGTGTTTTTTGTAGCCTTCAATGTATGATAATCTTTGTTTCTTTATTAGAAAAGAAACTCTTTCTGTTTTAAGGTACTGGCATGAATAACTTTTTTCCCCATCTAGGCCTATGTCACCCTGTTTCTCCATTCTGATCTTTCTCTTTCTCTAATAAACTTTCAGCTCTGTATTGGTAAACCAGATTCTCTCATCTAACATCTTGAGTTGTGAGAGTGATGAAAATCTTCTCTAAACCATATGCGGAGGTTTCTTACCTCTTTATGTTGAATGCCCTGGAATTGTCAGCGAGAGTGTAAAAGTCTGCAGTGCTTTTGAAGTGAGTCACAGAAAATAACAATGTGTCAACTGTGTTATACTGGAATATTGAAATGGCAATAAAAGAGAATGAGATTGACACCTTTTTATTTGTATTACCTTTGGGGTCTAAAGTGTTCTTTGTTAGTATTATTACATAGGAGAGAGCGAGAATGCCTGATGAAGCAAAACAAGAAACTGCCCATGATAAAAATAAGTAGTTGTTTTCTAGTTTATTGAAAGTGAAAGAAAAGAGTCTGAAAGGCTCAAAGTCTCTCACATTCTTCAGATGTCAGAGAAAACAATTCCTCATCAGGTTTCTGATGTTATAATATTCAACAAGAGCAAACTAACTCTTTGCTAAAGAAGATTCCTTAGATCAAATGTGGTCCTGGGTACAAATGAAACTAGGAATGTCTCTATTTGATTGTTATCCACAAACTTGATTTAAAAAAAAAAATCTTGGGGAAGCTCCCAAGTTGATTGTGGGTTCTAAAGGTAGTGCTTTGCCAAATCAAGTCACTAACAGGCAGGAAGAATTGCTTCTCCAGATGGACCAGGCAAAAGCAACTCCTGCCCTAATTCCCAAACCTAGAATGGGTTATCTCATTGCTCCTGGTAGTCTAACCATATTTTCAAGGTAAAGTGGGCAGATCATGAGGTCAGGAGATTGAGACCATCTTGGCCATGGTGAAACCCCATCTCTACTAAAATACAGAAAATTAGCTGGGCGTGGTGGCACGTGCCCGTAGTCCCAGCTACTCGGGGCTGAGGCAGCGGAATCGCTTGAATCAAGAGACAGAGGCTGCAGTGAGCTGAGATCATGCCACTGCACTCCAGCCTGGCAAAAGAGCAAGACTCCATCTCAAAAAAAAAAAAAAAAAGTAAACACCAGGGTTTATAAGAGTGTGCCTGGCTGAGGTGAGTCATCAGCTGAAAAGTGCTTGAATGGAAAACTGGCTTAAAATGTTGCCTAGAAACGATTAATAGAAAACTGGATATTAAGAGTTTCAGATGGAATTCTATGCGAGATGAAGCCAGAAGAGACAGAAAACACATACAGCTCTTTAGAAAGTCTGTTTTCTTTCTGTAATCAGTGCTGATCTACAGTAGTGGTGACTTGACTTCTGATTTTACTTTACTAGATATACTAGTTACTGCCCTAGGTAATAATACCAGATAAGATTTTAGGATTCCCAAAAAATGTATGTGACATTTGTTAAAAGTCCAATAATTAGGAAATTAGCAAGTTAGGCATTAACTATAAAATTTTCCATAGTTGTTGCTGCCAGTGTTTCTCAACTGAATGTTTGCAATTATCTAACACATGCTAACTCAGTCAATATTTTACCTTTTATTTCTGGTTAGCCACCTTAGGAGGATAGAGCATGTTCTTAATTAAACCAGGGTTCCAGGTTTGGTTTCCTATTATAGTAAACTTGGCTCTGTCTCATGACCAGAGATCACACCCTAGTCACATACATATAAAGGTCATAAGGGGAGCTGAAAGACTATGTGTCTGCTTTATGTATCCTCATTCATCAACAAATGATCATGCACTTGCCATAACCATGGCATGTTAATTGGAAAAAAAACAAAAAAAGTGGAGAAGGAGCTGAAAAACTATATTCTGGTTATGATAGACCAATAGGGTGATACTAACACATTATATATAAAACATTTATTTAACATTTGGAGAGGTGCAGGGCAAAGGGAGTTTGCATCTATTCCATACCTTAGCATTGGACTTCTATAACCTGTGGTCTTAACTTCTGTTGCTAACTTAGTTATCAGTGTTCAAAACATATGAAAGAGACCTTGTTTGCTGATACCTCAGGGATCATAAGATTGTGAATTCTGACTAGTAATTCTCAATATGGACTAAAATGAATAGAGGACAAAATGGAGTAATGTTAACAGAGGCAAAATCTTAGTGAGTATCCTGTTGTGTTAGAAAGCTCATTGGACCGTGGTCTGGAAACCTGTATACTATTCTTGATAGGTATTAATTTTTATTGCTTCTCAAATTTATTTTTTAAGTCATGATGCCCTTTGAACAAGATAGCCTATGGAGCTCCTCTGTCGTTCCTAAGCCACCTCCACAAAACTTTAGGGATTTAATGAATATGGTTTGGAAAGAACCAAACTATTGGAAAGAAGCTAAATGGCCATCCATAGGAAAATGGATAGACGATGATCTGTTCATAAGAGGAAGAACATTAAGAGGTTACAATGAATTAACTAGGTATATGTATGTAACATGAATAAGTTTCAAATATAACATTTAATAAAAAAATAAGTTACAAAAGGATACACATTGTAGGATACTACATTAGACAACTTTTATGCTACACTTCAGATCCTCTTGGCCTCACAAGTCTCTGGGGACTCTTGGGTACTTTTTTTTTTTTTTTGATGGCACTTCTCTCTTATCACCCAGACTGGAGTGCCATGGCGCAATCTCGGCTCACTGCAACCTCCGCCTCCTGGGTTCAAGTGATTCTCCTGTTGCAGCCCCCTAAGTTGCTGGGATTATAGGCATGTGCCACCATGCCAGGCTAATTTTGTATTTTTAGTAGAGATGGGGTTTCACTGTGTTAGTCAGGCTGGTCTCAAACTCCTGACCTCAGATGATTCACCTGCCTCAGTCTCCCAAAATGCTGTGATTTCAGGTGTGGGCCACCCACGCCTGGCGGTGTGTGTGTGTGTGTGTGTGTGTGTGTGTGTGTGTGTGTGTGTGTGTGTTTAGTAGTGATGGGGTTTCATCATGTTGGCCAGGCTGGTCTCGAACTCCTGACCTCAAGCAATCCACTTGCCTTGGCCTCCCAAACTGCTGAGACTATAGGTGTGAGCCACCATGCCCAGCTCAGGCACTTTTTCTGCCCAAGCCAATTTTGTAGGGACTAATTCTGTTTGGGCTCAGACTGCCTTTACAAGGGTAAAGTAAAGCTTCATGTCTGTTCTGTGTCACTTGTATGTCCTGCATTGACGCCTCTCTATTGTCAATGAAGCATAAGAGGCCATTGGACTGGCTCAGCACACTTGTCTACACAACTCAGAAGTGTGAGGGAAGTAATGCTCCATGGAGAGACTCTGACCGATGGAGACTATTGCTGGCAGATTTCTCCTCTTCTTACACAGTAGTTACTTTACTCAGTTATAGGAGTAAATACAGTCTCAAAGTAAATGGTCCTTAGAAGCAAGCAGTTAATTGTGCTTGATACCAAGCAATGGCCAGCTCAGGATCACACTCTTCTATTAACACCTTTTTTCCCCCTGGTTTACCTTTTCTTTCCCCTACTTCTACAACACTGGGATTACGCTACCAAATAGTAGCAGCAGCACCTTAGATTTTGCCTCAGGCTGTGCTTTTTAAGGGTATCAGATGATATAGTTTGGATAATGTCCCCTCTAATAAATTTCATGTTGAATTATAACCTCCAGTGTTAGAGGTGGAGTCTGGTGGGAAGTGATCAGGTCATAGGGGCAGATCCTGTATCACTTGGTTCTGTCATTGTGATAGTGAGTGATTGTGGGATATGGTTATTTAAAAATGTGTGGCAACTCCCCTTTACTCTCTTGCTCCCACTTTTGCCATGTGATGTGCCTGCTCCTGCTTGGCCTTCCACCATGAGTAAAGCTCCCAAAGGCATCCCTAGATGCCGAGCAGGTGCCACTGCCATGCTTGTACACCATGCAGAACCATGAGCCAAATAAAGCTGTTTTCTTTATAAATTACCCAGTCTCAGGTATTCCTTTATAGCAATGTAGGAATGGCCTAACACACCAGATTAAGACAGAGACCATTTACATAAATTTTAAAAACTAAAAAAGGAGGGATTAAAAATGGCTGACTAGATACAGCTGGGAGCCGCCTTTTCTGTGGAGAATAACCAAAATATTGAGTAAACCTGCATACTCTGAACAGATATTTTGAGATAAAACAATGAAATTCAATAGAGAGGTGACAGAAGACACCCTGGTGAAAGAGGGATGAAGTGGAGCTGCCTGCTCGTTATTGCCTGATACAAGGACTGGCCACAAGACCAGTGACAGTTCCAAGGAAGGGTTGAGTGAGGAAACCTCAGGACACCATATTCCTGCTGTAGATCTCCAAGATCTAGCTGCAGGAATTCCCCAGACTCCTGCAGACCTTTGGACTAGCAAAGGGAGCTGCCTGGAGATAACATAGACACATTGCTTGAACCCTAGTAGAGCCCAAAAGTCTTCAGTGTGCTAGGCAGCAATAGAAAAAGGTGACTCTGAGCTTCCCCATCCATACCCCAGAGCTTTGCATCCTGCCCTAAGTTGATATAGCTCCTGTTGTCTGCTATGCCTGGAGAGAGCAGGGCCAGGGAATGCTCACATGCCCAAGACCAGTCCCACTGCCATTGACATAGGGCTCAAGTGCAGCCAAAGCATGAAATCCCACACCTGCTAAACCTTCCTAAGACTGCCTCCCTGGCCATTCCCACAGGGGAAGGGCCTATAGCATAGCCTCCATTGTCCTGCTGAGATGGTTTGTGGATGGCCTGTGTGCAGTTCACCCCCCTCTCACAGCTGGTCCTTGACCTTGAGGGGCCAGTGGACAAAACTGCTGGCCTGTGTCCCAGTTTCCCAGGACTTGAGCACACCACCCAGGTGGATGAAAAGGAGATTCATGGCCTGATCTTGAGCAGGGGAGGAGCCCTCACTGTCAGAATAAGAGAAGAACACAGCTTGGGTTCATATAATGACATGGGAACTCCCTTCAGGAGACCAGGAAGGGTATGGCCTGATAGCCATGGTTTCTGCCTCAGGGAGTATCATGAATGCCTGGAATGGCTTGGCAATCCGGGTACAGATGGCTTGGGACTAGCCTAGTCAGTTGGGCCTGTTGACACTGCTGAACGCTCCAGGGACACCTCCCAAGTCAAGGGTGCAGGAGCTGGGTGGGGTCCCATGGCTGCCTGCTGGGCTGATAACCTCTGCACCCTTCTTACCCTGAGCGTGCTCTGTGGAACAGGAGAGGCACCTCCACCCCTCACTGGAGGGGTATCCCAGCGGCCTAAGAGCAGCTCCTGGACGCCTGTGAAGGTGTTTAGAACCACCTCAGAGAGCCTGGCTTGCCCAACCCAGCCCTGCTCATCTTGGCCCCCTCCGTCCACCTTGGTGGCAGAGTGTGGGGCAGGACCCCTGGAAGCCCCATACCCTGCCCATTTCCAGGGACACCCTATTACTTTCCCCAGCAACAAAGGCCAAATAAAAAGTTTACTGCCATCCCCGCAACTGCTCTCCTCCGCAAACGCCACCTACTGGCTGAGACATCAAACTGCACGGCTCATCACAACTGCTATCATTGTACAGTGCTCAGCTGACTCTTGCACGCCATTGCCACCTACTGGCCAGTATAGTGAACTGCGTAATCCAATGTAATTAGTGCTGAAAGAAGCACACAGTGCTGGGAAATGAGATAATCTTCCCAAGGCTTCCACCTCTACATCTGTGGGTGTGTCACAACACAACACTATAACAACCTACAAACAGCTAGTATCTTAGAAAACCACTACAGTAAGGCTATCTGTAATCAAGGAATTAATACAGAGTGTTGGTGCTCTAAAAGCACAAAGAAGTGAAGCCAAAGGACTCTACCCAACATACACAACAATAACACCCTCAACGGGAGAAGAAAAAAAATCCTACCAAGATGAAAGTAAGTTCAAAAATAAGAAGTGACGGCTTCTACACATGAGAAGCCACCAGTACAAGAACTCCAACATGAAAAAACATAATGTGTTGACACTTCTAGAGGACCACACTAGCTATCTAGCAATGGATCCTAACCAAAATGAAAACTTTGAAATATCAGATAAAGAATTCAAGGTATAGATTGTAAGGAAGCTCAGTGACATACAAGGGAAAATTGAGAACCAATACAAAGAAATCAGAAAAATAACTGAGGAGATAAAAGATTAGATACATATATTTTAAGAAAACAAACAGAACTTCTGAAAATAAAAAAAATTCACTTAAATTTTAAAACACAGCTGAAGGCTTTAACAATAGACAAAGCAGAAAAAATAATTTCAATCTTGAAGCCCAGTCTTTTGAATTAACCCAGTCAAAAACGAAGGAAAAAAATTTAAATGAACAAAACCTTTGAGAAAGGTACAATTGTGTAAAGTGACCAAACCTACAACTTACAGGCATTTCTGAGGTAGAAGAAGAAAATAAGAAACTTGGAAAACATATTTTAAGAAATAACTCAGGAAAGGTCCCCTAATCTTCATAGAGATGAAAACACCCAGATTTAAGAAATTCATAGAACACCTGACAGATAACTATACAAGAGAAATATTACCAAGGCATATAGTCAACAGACTATCCAACATCAATGTGAAAGAACAAATCTTAAAAGCAGCTAAATTGAAACATCAAATCACCTATAAAAGAAATCCCATCAGACTAACAGTGGACTTATCAGCAGAAACCTTATAAGCCAGAAGAGATCAGGTGCCTATTATTAGTCTCCTTAAATGAAAAATATGCCAGCAAAGAATTTTAAATCCTGCCAAACTAAGCTTTATAAATGAAGGAGAAAGAAAGTGTTTTCCAGACAAGCAAATGCTAAGGGAATTTGTCACCACTATACTGGTACTACAAGAAATACTCAAAGGAGTGATAAGCATGGAAACAAAAGGATGATACCATCATAAAATCACATGTAAGTAAAAAGCTCACAGATCCTATAAAGCAGTTACGCAATTGAGACTTAAGGTAACTAGGAAACAAAATGATGACAGGAGCAAAACTTCACATGTCAATATTAACCTTGAACATAAACATGCTAAATACCATTAAAAGGTCACAGAATCGCAAGTTAAAGAAGGAAAACCCAACTGTATGCTGTCTTCAAGAGACCCATCTTGCAAGCTATGACAGCCACAGCTTCAAAGTAAAGAGATGGAGAAAACTCCACCAAACAAATGGAAAACAAAAAAAGCAGGGGTTACTATTCAAATTTCATACAAAACAGACTTTAAGCCAACAATGATAAGAAAAGACAAAGACAGGCATTATATAATGGTAAGGTCCTCAACAAGAAGACTTAGCTATCCTGAATATTTATGTGCCCAACAGAGGAGCATCCTGATTCATAGAATAAGTACATAAAGACCTGTGAAGAGACTTAGATAACCGTACAATAATAGTGGGAGACTGCAATACCCTATTGACAGTATTAGACAAAGCATCAAGGCAGAAAAGTAACAAAGATATTTGGGATTTGAACTTAACACTTGACCAAATGGACCTAATAGACATTTATAGAACTCTCCACCTGCAATCAACAGAATATACAGTCTTCTCTTCTGCATATGGCACATACTCTAAAATTGACTACACCATTGGCCATAAAAAAATTGTCAGCAAATTAAAAAAATTTGGAATCATACCACCCACAATCTCGGACTATAGACCAATAAGAATAGAAACCAATACCATGAAGATCACTCCAAACCATGCAATCACATGGAAATTAAACAGCCTTCTCTTAAATGACTTTTGGGTAAACAATGTAATTAAGGCTGAAATCAAGAAATTTTTTTGAAACTAACGAGAACAAAGATACAACATAGCAGAACTTCTGGGACACAGCTAAAGTAGTATTAAGAGGAAAATTTATAGTGCTAAATGCTCACAACAGAAAATTAGAAAGATATGAAATTAACAACCTAACAGCACACCAAAAGGTCACAACTGCAGATGAGAAAATGTGGGTATCAATGTACGTGGAAATGTCCTTTTCTTTTCCTATTGGGTCCTACCCTTTTTTATGATAAAACAACTGACAGGTACTCTAGAAGAAGTGGTATCTAGAATTGTGCCTTGCTGTCAGCTAGGCCTTGGTCATCCATGTCAGGAAATGCAAAGGTGAGCAGGGCATGAGGACATGCTTTTTGAAGCTAATGGAAATACCTGAGTCTGAAGTGAAAACCCTCCCATACTTCAAAGGTCTAATATGTGACGAAATTATTCCAGGAGGTGGGACTTGCTTTGCCATTATGGGAGTAATTTCATCTGAAATATTATTTATTTAGGTATCTGCAAATATTCTGAACTTTGGAAAATTAATTTGAGCCCACAACAAGCAAGTGGGCAATAAATGAATTATAAAGTCTGCTGTTTAAGTGATGTATTTATTTTGTAACCAGAAGAAGTCATTATATATACAACCATCTATGTGCTCAAGCCACAGAAACTTTCGATCAGAGCCCATCAACAAAGACTAAGCATGCTTACACTTAACAGACCAGACCCCACATAGACGTGTATCATGATAATGACATATTCGTTAAATGGCCCTCTCACCTTCTGCTGACTCCTTCTCTGACTTTCTGGATTGCACAGTGATGGATGATGGTTGGGAAAGATCAGTGCCTCTTCTCCAAACACAAATCTCCACATAGCCAGCACTTTCATTAACATGATATCCAGCATCCCCAAAGTGCAGGGCAGGTTCTAGAGAGGCAAAAAAGACAAACTAAGAATGCTTCTGCCTGCCTGGTATATGATCTCCTCTGGCCCTCTGTGAGCATGCGCATTTGTCATAATTGTCAGACATGACAGATCCCATAGGTCTTTTTTTTTTATATAGCTCAGGGAGAACAAAAACAAAAACACACAAAAAGCCACATCAGAGTCACATGCCATGACTTTGACTCCAGGAAATGCCATGAGATGAAGTCAGTTGGGATGCTACTCATTTTTTTGTTTTAAGAACTATCCATTACATAGGAGAGATTTTCCTATTGGGGAAAATTGGCCAATCAGCTGTAACTCAGGCAAGTCCGCTATTGTTTGGGACAAGATGGTGTAGAAGTTAGAGAGGCTTTTTGGGCGGGGAGAAAATTGCTCTTCCTGTGGAGAGACAGTTGAGCCAGAATCCTGAGTTTGATCACTATGGCTGTGCCTTTTCTTTTTAATTTTTTTTTTTTTTTTTTTTTATAAAAAGAATGAAAGAGAGAAAGGAAGAGGAAGAGATTTTAGAAAAAGAGAGAAAAAGAGAAAGAAAGAAACAGCAAAAGAAAGAAAAAATGAAAGAGAAAGAAAGAGGAAGAGATTTTAGAA
>CAUYQU010017966.1:0-17807 GCA_963574635.1 Cheracebus regulus | reverse complement strand
AGAAATGGCAGATATAGGTGAAGGGGAGGAAGGCAACAAATTACACTGCCACGTGTGTACCTATGCAACAATATTGTATGTTCTTCACATGTACCCCAAAACCTAAAATGCAATAAAAAAAAAAAAAAAAAAAAAAAGAATCTCTGGGACACAGCTAAGCAGTGTTAAGCTAAAAATTCATAGCATTAAATGCCCACCTCAAAAAGTTAGAAACATCTCAAATTAAAAACCTAAATTCAAAACTGAAAGAATTAGAGAACCAAGAACAAATTAACCCCCAAGCTAGCAGGAGACAAGAAGTAACCAAAATCAGAGCTACACTGAAGGATATTAAGAAACACACACAAAAAAACCCATTCAAGACATCAATGAATCCAGATTTTGTTTTTGAAAAAAAATTTTTTTTTTTTGAGATAGAATCTCACTCTGTCACTCACGCTGGAGTTCAGTGGCTTGATCTTGGCTCACTACAAGTAGTAAGGCATTCAAGAGGTGACCTGATAGCACTGAAATCTCCACTGATATGATCAAAAAAAAAAAAAAAAAGAGGTGACCTGACTTATTCTGAAAGCATTCAGTTATATGCATTAACAAAGAGATGGTTTACAATTAAAATGTATGTTTAAAAGGGAAGCAAAGCATAAAAGTTTGGAAAATTTATAGTCTGATCATGTGGTAGAAAAGAAAAACCCATTTTCTGGAAAGTAATTCAAATCTGCTGCAGAAAGTTGCATAAGTAATGAAGGACTGAATGTTAATAGCCAAGACAATGGGGAAAATGTCTCCAGGTCATGTCAGAGATCTTCAGAGCAGCACCCCCATCACATGCCCAGAGACCTAGGAGGGAAAAATGGTTTCATGGGCTGTGGCCACGGCAGCGCTGCTCTGTGCAGCCCTAGAACATGGCACCCTGCATCTCAGCTGCTCCAGTTCCAGCTGCAGCTAAAAGGGGCCAAGATATAGCTTGGGCAATTGCTTCAGAGAGTGCAAGCCACAGGCCTTGGTGGCTGCCACATGGTGTTGGGCCTGCAGGTGTGCAGAAGACAAGAGATGGGGTTTGGGAACTTTGCCTCGATTTCAGAGGATATGCGGAAACACCTGGATCTCCAGGCAGAAATCTGCCACAAGGGTGGAGCCCTAATGGAGAACCTCTGCTAGGGCAGTGAGAAAGGAAAATGTGGGGCTGGAGCACCCATATAGAGTCCCCACTGAGGCACTGCCTAGTACAGCTGTGAGAAAAGGGCCACCATCCTCCAGACCTCAGAATGGTAGATCCACCAATAGCTTGCACCATGCACCTGGAAAAGCAACAGACACTCAATGCCAGCCTGTAAAAGCAGCTGTAGGGGCTGTAGGCTGCAGAGCCACAGGTGTGGATCTGATCAAGGCCATGGGAGCCCACCCCTTGCATGAGCATGCCTTGGATGTGAGACATGGAGTCAAAGGAGATTTTGGAGCTTTAAGATTTAATGACTGTCCAGTTGCATTTTTTATTTGCATGGGACCTCTCTAGCTCCTTAGTTTGGGCCAAGTTCTTCGAATTGAAATGGGAACATTTGTTTAATTCATGTACTCTCATTGATTCTTGGAAGTAATTAACTTGCTTTTGATTGTACAGGCTCATAGGCACAAGTGACTTGCCTTGTCTCATTTGACACTTTGGACATGGACTTTTGAGTTAATGCTGAAATGAATTAAGACTTCGGGTGACTTTTGGAAAGGCATAATTGGTTTTTAAATATAAAAATGACATGAGATTTGAGAGTTCCATATGGCTGAGGAGGACTCACAATCATGGCAGAATGTGAGGGCGGAGCAAAGGCACATCTGACATGGTGGCAGCAAGAGAGTATGTGGAGGGGAACTTCCGTTTATAAAAGCATCAGATTGCCAGGTGTGGTGGCTCACACCTGTAATCCCAGCACTTTGGGAAGCTGATGCTGGTTGATCTCATGAGGTCAGGAGTTTGAGACCAGCCTGGCCAACATGGCAAAACCCCATCTCTGCTAAAAAGACAAAAAATTAGCCAGGCATGGTGGTGGGCACCTGTTCTCCCAGCTACTCAGGAGGTTCAGGCAGGAAAATCAATTGAGCCTGGGAGGCAGATGTTGCAGTGAGCCAATATGGCGCCATTGCACCCCAGCCTGGAAAACAAGAGTGAAACTCTGTCTCGAGAAAAAAAAAATCAGATCTCATGAGACTTATTCACTATCACAAGAATACCATGGGAAAAACCTGCCCCCATGATTCAGTTACCTCCAAATGAGTGTTTCCCATGACATGTGGGGATTATGGGAGCTAAAATTTAAGATGAGATTTGATTGGGGATACAGCGAAACCATACCAACATGTCTTTAGAAATTTTTAAATTTATATCTTAAATTTTTAAAAATTTCTTTATGTTTGTTTTCATCTTTCTCTGGCATCTTTTTCAGTAGCTTAATAATCAACCTTTTGAATTCTTTATCTGGTATTTCAAAGATTTTGCCCTACTTTAAATCCATTGCTGGAGGGCTAGTGTGATCTTTTGGGAGTACTATAGAACCATTCTGCCAATTCCCAGAATAATTTTCCTGGTTTCTTCTCATTTGGGTAGACTATATTTTTTCCAATTATTCTTTAATTTATTTTTGATTTCACTGTTTTGTTTTGTTTTTTATTTTTGTTTTACTTTAGGTTCTGGGGTACATGTACAGGTCATGCAGGGTTATTGTATAGGTGCATACACAAACATGGGGTTTGCTGCCTATATCCCCTCTTTAACTATATATCCAGCATTTCTCCCTTTCACCCCATATTATCCCTCCCCACCCCCCACTGTCTTTGTCCTAACCCCTCCAGCGGCCCCCAGTGTGTGATGCTCTTCTCCCTGAGTCCACGTGTTCTCATTATTCAACACCCACTTATAAGTGAGAACATGCAGTGTTGGGTTTTCTGTTCTTGTGTCAGTTTGCTGAGAATGATGGTTTCCAGATTCGTCCAAGTCCCTACAAATGACATAAACTCATCGTTTTTTATGGCTGTGTAGTATTCTATGGTGTATATGTGCCATATTTTCTTTGTCCAGTCTTTCATTGATGGGCATTTGTGTTGTTTCCGGGTCTTTGCTATTGTACACAGAGCTGCAATGAATATATGTGTGCATGTGGCTTTATAGTAGAATGATTTATAGTTCTTTGGGTATATACTCAGTAATGGGATTGCTCGGTCAAATGGAATTTCTATTTCTAGGTCCCTGAGAAATCACCACACTGTCTGCCACGATAGTTGAACTAATTTACACTCCCATCAACTGTGTAAGAGTGTTCCTATTTTTCCACATCCTCTCCAGCATCTGTTGTCTCCAGATTCTTTAATGATCATCATTCTAACTGGGGTGAGATGGTATCTCAATGTGGTTTTGATTTGCATTTCCCTAATGACCAGTGATGATGAGAATTTTTTCATATGTTTGTTGGTGTCCTCATATATGTCTTCTTTTGAAAAGTGTCTGTTCATATCCTTCACCCACTTTTGAATGGGCTTGTTTGTTTTTTTCTTGTATATCTGTTTTAGTTCTTTGTAGATTCTGGATATTAGCCCTTTGTCAGATAGGTAGATTCCAAAAATTTTTCCATTCTGTTGCTTGCTGGTTCTCTCTAATGATGGTTTCTTTTGCAGTACAGAAGCTCTGAACTTTAGTTAGATCTCATTTGCCTATCTTGGCTTTTGTTGCCATGGCTTTTGGTGTTTTAGTCATGAAGTCCTTGCCTATGCCTACATCCTGGCTGGTTTTACCTACATTTTCTTCTATAGTTTTTATGGTGTTAGGTTATATGTTTAAATCTTTAATCCATCTGGAGTTAATTTTAGTGTAAGCTGACAGGAAGGGGTCCAGTTTCTGCTTTCTGCACATGGCTAGCCAGTTTTCCCAACACCATTTATTAAACATGAAGTCCTTTCCCCATTGGTTGTTTTTGTCAGGTTTGTCAAAGATCAGATGGTTGTAGATGTGTGATGTTGCTTCTGAGGCCTCTGTTCTGTTCCACTGTTCTATGTCTCTGTTTTGGTGCCAGTATTATGATGTTTTGATTACTGTAGCCTTGTAGTATAGTTTGAAGTTCGGCAGTGTGATGCCTCTGGCTTTGTTATTTTTGCTTACGATTGTCTTGGCTATGTGGGCTCTCTTGTGATTCCATATGAAGTTTGCAGTGGCTTTTTCCAGTTCTGTGAACAAGGTCATTGGTAGCTTAATGGGGACAGCATTGAATCTATAAATTACTTTGGTCAGTCTGGCCATTTTTATGATATTGATTCTTCCTAACCATGAGCATGGAATGTTTTTCTTTCTGTTTGTGTCTTCTCTTTTTTCACTGAGCAGTGGTTTGTAGTTCTCCTTGAAGAGGTCCTTTACATCTTTTGTTAGTTGGATTCCTAGGTATTTTATTCTCTTTGTAGTAATTGTGAATGGGAGTTCGCTCTTGATTTGGCTCTCTGTTTTTCTGTAATTGGTATACAGGAATGGTTGTGATTTCTGCACATTGATTTTGTATCCTGAGACTTTGCTGCAGTTGTTTATCAGTTTGAGAAGATTTTGGGCTGGGACAATGGGGTCTTTTAAATATACAGTCATGTCATCTGAAAATAGAGACAGTTTGACTTCCTCTTTTCCTAATTTAACACCCTTTATTTCTTTTTCTTGCTTGATTGCTCTGGCTAGAACTTCCAATACTATATTGAATAGGAGTGGTGAGAGAGGGTATTCTTGTCTAGTGCCTGGCTGTAGGTTTGTCATAAATAGTTTTTATCATTTTATGATATGTTCTGTCAATACCTAGTTTATTGAGAGTTTTTAGTACAAAGGACTGTTGAATATTGCCGAAGGCCTTCTCTGCATCTATTGAGATAATCATGTAGTTTTTGTCTTTGGTTCTGTTTATGTGATGGATTATGTTTATGGACTTGCATATGTTGAACCAGCCTTGCATCCCCAGGATGAAGGCTACTTGATCTTGATGAATAAGCTTTTCGATGTGCTGTTGCATTCGGTTTGCCAGTATTCTATTGAAGATTTTTGCATCGATGTTCATTATGGATATTGGCCTGAAGTTTTCTTTTCTTGTTGAATCTCTGCCTGGTTTTGGTATCAGGATGATGTTGGTCTCATAAAATGAGTTAGGAATAATTCCCTCTTTTTGTATTGTTTGATATAGTTTCAGAAGGAATGGAACAAGCTCCTCTTTGTACAGACCTGGACTTTTCTTGGTTGGTAGGCTATTGATTGCTGCTTCATCTTCAGCCCTTGTTATTGGTCTCCTCAGAGTTTCAACTTCCTCCTGGTTTAGTCTTAGTAGAGTACAAGTGTCCAGGAATTTATCTATTGCTTCCTGGTTTACTGGTTTATATTCATAGAGCTGTTTTTAGTAATCTCTGATGGTAGTTTGTATTTCTGTGGGATCAGTGGTGATATCCCTTTATCATTTTTTATTGCATCTATTTGATTCTTCTCTCTTTTCTTTTTTATTAGTTTGACTAGTGGCCTGTTTATTTTGTTGAGCTTTTCAAAAAGCCAGCTCCTAGATTTATTTCTTTTTTGAAGGTTTTTTTTTTTGTGTCTCTATCTCCTTCAGTTAGGCTCTGATCTTAGTTATTTCTTGTCTTCTGGCAGCTTTTGAGTTTTTTTGATCTCCTCTAGCTCTTTCCATTTTGATGATAGGGTGTCAATTTTAGATCTTTCCTTGTTTCTCATGTGGGCATTTATTGCTGTAAATTTCCCTCTTCACACTGCTTTAAAGGTGTCCCAGAGATTCTGGTAAGTTGTGTCTTCATTCTGATTGGTTTTGAAGAACATCTTTATTTGTGCCTTCATTTCATTTTTTATCCAGTCGACACTCTGAAGCAAGTTGTTCAGTTTCCAAGTGGTTGTGCAGATTTGAGTGTGTTTCTTAATCCTGAGTTCTAATCTGATTGTGCTGTGGTCTGATAGACTGTTTGTTATGATTTCCATTCTGTTGCATTTGCTGAAGAGTGATTTACTTCCAATTATGTGGTCAATTTTAGAGCAAGTGTGATGTGGTGCTGAGAAAAATGTATATCCTGTGGATTTGGGGTGGAGCATTCTGTGTATGTCTATTAGTCCACTTGGTCCAGCTCTGTATTCAAGTCCTGGATGTCCTTGTTAATTTTCTGTCTCATTGATCTGTCTAATATTGAAAGTGGAGTGTTGAAGTTTCCCACTATTATTGTCCAGGAGTCTAAATCTTGTTTTAGGTCATTAAGAACTTGCATTATGTATCTGGGTGCTACTGTGTTGGGTGCATATATATTTAGGATAGTTAGTTCTTCTTGTTGGATTGATCCTTCTACCATTATCTAATGCCCTTCTTTGTCTCTTTTGATTTTTGTTGGTTTGAAGTCCGTTTTATCAGAGACTAGGATTGCAAGTCTTGCTTTTTTTTTGCTTGCCATTTGCTTGGTAAATCTTCTTCCATCCCTTTATTTTGAGTCTATGTGTGTCTTTGTATGTGAGATGGGTTTCCTGAATACAGCACACCAATGGGTCTTGACTTCTTATCCAGTTTGCCAGTCTGTGCCTTTTGATTGGGGTGTTTAGGCCATTTACATTCAATGTTAATATTGTTATGTGTGAATTAGATCCTGGATTTTGTTACTGGCTGGTTTTCTTGTCCATTAGTTGACTCATTTTCTTCATTTCATTTTTGGTCTTTGCCTTTTGGTGTGCCTTGCAGTGGCTGGTACTTGTTCCTTTCCATGCTTAGTGTTTATTTCAGGAACTCTTATAGGGCAGGTCTGGTGGTGATGAAATCTCTCAGTGATTGCTTGTCCATAAAGGATTTTATTTCTCCTTCACTTATGAAGCTTAGTTTGGCTGGATATGAGATTCTGGTTTGAAAGTTATTTTCTTTAAGGATGTTGAATATTGGCCCCCACTCTCTTCCGGCTTGTAGGGTTTCTGCCAAAAGATCTGTGTTGAGCCTGATTGGCTTCCATTTGTGAATGACCTGTCCTTTCTCTCTGGCTGCCCTTAGCATTTTTTCCTTCATTTTAACACTGGTGAATCTGATGATTATGTGCCTTTGGGTTGCTCTTCTTGAGGAATATCTTTGTGGAGTTCTCTGTATTTCTTGGATTGGATTTGAATGTTGGACTGCCTTGCTAGGTTTGGGAAGTTCTCCTGGATAATATCCTGGAGTGTGTTTTCCAGCTTGGGTTCATTCTCCCTGTTATATTCTGGTACACAGATCAAGTGTAGATTAGGTCTTTTCACATAATCCCATATTTCTTGGAGGTTTTGTACATTTCTTTTCATTCTTTTTTCTCTTGTCTTGCCTTCTCTTTTTATTTCATTGAGATGATCTTCAATCTCTGATATCCTTTCTTCTGCTTGATTGATTCAGCTATTAAAACTTGTGTTTGCTTCACATAGTTCTTGTGCTGTGTTTATGTTCTTCTGTAAGCTGGTTATTCTAGTTAGCATTTTGTCTAACCTTTTTTTCAAGGTTTTTAGTTTCTTTGCATTGAGTTAGAACATGTTCCTTTAGCTCAGAAAAGTTTGTTATTATCCACCTTCTGAAGCCTGTTTATGTCAATTCTTCACACTCTTTCTTGGTCATGTTGTGTTCCGTGTTATTGAAGAGTTGTGATCCCTTGAAGGAGAAGAAATGTTCTGGTCTTTGATGGTTTCATCTTTTTTGCACTGTTTTTTCCCCATCTTCGTGGATTTACCTGGCTGTGATCTCAGGGAGCTGCTTGATGAGGTTGCTTGTCTGCCTGTCTAGGTGTTACTGGGTTTCTAGTGAGTCCTTCAGGTTGCTAGGTAGGCTTCCTGCATCTTTTTTGTTTACTCTGGGAGGTTAGGCCCACGTCTTCTGCTGACCTGGAGGTGCTGCTGGGTGGTCAAGAACACCGTCCCATTGCTACATAGGCTTCCTGTGTTTTTTGTTAAAACATGAAGCCTAGTCCCATCTGTTTAATGGTGAGTTGTGTCTTTCCTCCACAGGGCTGGATCATTCAGAGTTCAGCTCAGATTGATGCACTGGTCCCGCTAGAGTTAGTGCTTCAGCCTTCTGGGGTTTGTTGGGGAGGGTAGGTACCCACCCAGCCTCACTGTCTGTCTTCCCACATTCAGCTCCCTCTCTCTCCAGGCAGGGGTAGGGGGTGATAGCTCAGTCTGCAGGCTCTCCTGGCTGGCTTATGGGCTTATGCATTTGCTTATATTTGTGCTCCAATCTGGGACACCATCCTGGATTATTGTTCAACTGTGTGCTTGTAATTTCCGGCGCTTGACTGGCAAAGATCCCCTGTTCTGTATGTTACTGAGGCTTTGGGGGAAGCATTGTAACTGGACCACAGTGCCAGAGGGGGAGCCTCCAACTCACCAGTCAGATGCACTTTCTGGGTGAAGCAGAACCCCCCCTCACCTCAGTCTGCCCTGCCTGGGCTTTGCTCACTGTCCAACCAGACCCATTGAAATACACCTGGTACCTTGGTTGGAGCTAGGATATCTCTTGATTTCTGCATCTCTCTTGCTGGATGTTGTGCATCAGACTTGTGTCTATTTGGGCATATTGACCTACACTCTCCTCTCTCTGGTTCTTTTTTATTTTTTAATTTCTTTCCCCCCACCCTTAAGAATGTGATTTTAATATTTATAGTTTATTGTAGCCTAATTTTGCTCTTGTTGCTTTGAATGGTAAAGACTGTATGAGTTCTTTGGTTAGAGAGAGCATCTATAATGATTTTCTCAGATATCTCAGATGCTGGTTCTAGTAGCAATGTGCTTGGTGTTTAAGTACATTTACTATCTCCTATAGTGTTTAAATGGCAGAGGTCTCCTGAAACATCTCTTTCTCCCATGGTATGTATTTATTTGTGTGTTCCTCAGTATTTTATTTACTGGGTTGAAGAGTTTAGGCTTCAGACCAATGGGGAAAGTGTCCACAGATATAAATTGGCGGTGGCTAAAGCAGGTGGGTAAATGCAACACCCAATTGTGGGAAGAGGTCCTGGTCTTGACAGAAATGGGTGGGGAAGCTTTCAGTGAAATGCACTGAGATCTTATCGGATATAATGACCAGAGCTTCCTCAGTTATTTTGACAGACCAGCAGAAAAGCTATCCACCTCCCAGACACATTCCTGACCCTGTGTTCCAGTTATTCAAATCATACAGGCATCTCTTTTATCTGCAGGAATGTTGATATTCCGAGTAGAGAATAATTGTGACTTTACCTCTCATGTAAGCCTGCACCTGGAGGGTGCTCTTCCTGTGGGGTTGCAGCCACCTTGAAGTGCTCTAAAGAAGCTGTCTATAGGTGCACCCACATCAAGTTCTCATGGGAAAAGCCCAGGTATGTCTACAGTAGTAGATGAAGGGATAAAGAAGTCCTCTTCTCCAAGAACCTTCAGGAGCACCAGGGATGCCTGACTGTTGGGGTAAAGCTGCAGTCTTTTCCTGATAAGCCCAGAACTGCAACTATGTCTCTGCTGAAAGAAACCTTCCACCAGCAGAAAGATCTAAGACTCAAGGCCTACTGTCCAGGTTCTTGTTTCCCATGAGGTGTTCCCTTGATGTGGTAAACCTCCCTTTCTCCTTAGGAGTGAAATACCTGAGAGCCAGACTTCTGTGAATGCTGTTTCTCCTCTGGATCTGGTAACACAGTGGTGTAGCTGCCACACTCCAGGCTGGTACTAGGGAATGTCTGCAAAGGATTCAGAGATTTTACCTGTCCTCAAGTCTCCCAGCATCAGGTACCAGCATAAGCTCTAATGAAGGTGGCAGGAAAGTGGTGTAGGCTCTGTGAGATTCCTTGGTTATAGATAGATTTAGTGTGTTTGCTTTCTCAAATACTACACATAGTAATAATGAATGAGTTACATGGACAGACTCGGGACCTTCTGTTTACCCAGGGTGGTGCAGGCTGTCATGTACAAGTTTTCTTCTTCCTGGCTTCAGTGCTTTTCTACCTGGAGATGCTATAATGGACTGTGTTGGCTGACCTCCAACCAGGTGGAGACACTTTCAAAAGACCAGTAGCCATGGTAGTAGTTGTGGGATTTATGCTTGCCTTATGGTACCCAGGGGCAATACTCTGGTTTCTTAGGTGATAGGCGAGGCTATAAAGCTTCAAAAGGTTTCTGTTCTTCATGTTAAGCTACCAGAGTGGGTGGAAGGGCAAAGCCAGGTTGGGGCTGGGTCAGGCAGATCCTTACTCAGACTCTCCATGTGCAGAGCAAGCAATGGTCCCTATGAAAGTCGAGGATGCTTCTGGCCACTGGGGTAATGTTCCACAGAGGAGCATAACTCTGCTACACAGAAGAGTTCAGGCAGGGAGTGGGGAGTACCAAGTGGCAGTAAGTCCCACCCAGCTCCCATGCACTTAGCAAGGCAGACCTCTCACCTGCAATTTTCCACTATCCACAGGAAGCTAAGTTCCAAGTTGTTTATGCTCAGAAGTTAAAACTGCCCCGGGTCATAAACTCTCCCCATGGGGACAGAAACCACTGCTTTCAGACCATATCTGTCCCAGTCTGCTGGTACAGCCAGGGCACCCAGTTCCTGCCCTTGTGGCCGTAGCACACTTCCCACTCACCTTCTGGTTCTGGCCAATGGGCTTCTGCCCCACTAAAGGTGATAGCATAAAATTAAGCTGAGAGCTTCTTTCAACCTGTGACCACTGCCTGAGTTCATTGGCAGATTTCTGTGAGGTCTCCTGTGAGGCAGAATTAGGAATGGCTTCCTTGGACTATGCTGAAGATGGGAATGCATGCAAGGGTCTTCCCACTGCCATTCTTACTTTTATATTTTTCACCACTCTCTTACTCAGTTCTGGCACAGGGTGGTTAAGGCCTTCTCCTGTGGCCTGGTCTTCCAGTTTCCCCAGTGGGGGTGTATATTCTGGAGGCAGTCTCTCTCCTCTCACACTCTGGTGACTTACAGTTTTTCGCCTGGCTCACGATGTAGGTGGCAGCCTGCTGCTTCTTTCAAAGTATCTATAGATTTTAGTTTTCCTATTAAGTTCCCGCATCGCTTCTTGGGAAAAAAAGTTCACAGTGTGAATATCTAAACACTATTTTGTGTTTTCAAGTGGGAGAGGCATGCAAACACTGCCTTCAGTCTGCCATCTTGTGGGGAAAAACCCACAGGAGATTTTAATGGAAAAATAACAACGGGACTAATAGAATTTGTATTTTAGCTTATGAGAAATCCATAAAATCTTCAAGGTAAATGATAAACAAAGAGCAATCCTCTGAATTATTATGATTTATACATTTCAACCTGAAATTGGAGAAGAGTAGATGATACTAAAGTAAGCCCAACTAAGAAGCTCTAAAGTTTATCAACATCAGGCTGTGTCTGCATATTGCCAGAAACGTGGTTGGAAGCTGAAATATTCAAACACCTAGATATTTGGCTAAACAACATCAGAGTTCTAGATTTTTAGGAATATCCAGATTTTTTAATGCCTTTTTTCCAGTTGTATTTCACTTGTAGGTGTTACATGGAATCTTGAATACAGAAAGGAAAGAGTGGAGAAAATTTTTCATATAAACTCTAGGCATTTAATTCTATACTAAGAGAAAAAGAACTACTGGAGATCAAGCATGAATACTGGGAAAGTTACACAAGTTGTAAACAATCACAAATGAGCAATTAAGGAAACAAACAAGCAAGCCCCCAGCCATACCATAGGCAAAGCATGAGCAGCTTTGCAAATACTTGCTATTGAAACAACCAAGGTCGAATTGGACTGATCCACAACATACAAAGTCATTTATACTAATGGGAAGTCAGTATTACATGGTGGTTAAGAGCAGGAATTTTCAAATCACAAAGACCTACGTTTAAATTCTGGCTCTGTAATCTTCGTTAGCCTCAATTTCTTCACCAGTAGATAGGGATATAAATAGGTCTTGCTTCATAGGGCAATGTGAACATGAATGAGATAATGAGATAATGCATTTAAAGTCCTTAGCCTAGTGTTTGACATAAGGTAAATACTTGATATATGTTAGTTTTAAAAAACAATATGAGCTTTTTTGCAAAATTTTAACACAATAGAAAGCTAGTATGACTATTTTCACACATGGATTAGTCTTTGTAGTTACTCACAATAAACTTATTACCTACAAATGAGTCACACACCCATAAATAAATAGAATTTTGATAAATTAGGGACATTATAGTTTTCATTTCTAACAAAAACTTATGCAGCATTGTCAACAAAATATAAATATATCTAAGATAGTGAGATTTTACTTGCCTAAAACATATTTTGCAAAAAAGTTATCAGTCCCCCTTTATACTTAAATAACATTTATCTGAAGAAAAATGTTTTTAGAGATAACATCATACTGTTAGATAATGGAGATTCAAAAGAGATATTATAAAATTTTACATCTCATATTATGATAGTTTGGCTTTGCAATGTTACTAAATAAAGACATATAATATAGAAGAGGGAATAAAGAAGAAATTACAATTAAAGAATATACTCATATTTATTCAAATTAAGCAACTTGCAGGTTCAATTAAACAGAAAGTACCTTCAGTTCGTTTTATGTTCTGGTTATATTTTTTTAAAGAGATAACCAATAAACAATATCATACCAAAGTTACACTTTAAAAAAAAATAATTTTCCAAGAAATATTATGTGGGCCAAAAGAGTGATACATTCCAAATTTGCATACTCTACAATGAAGTTTGCTCTTCATGTCTGCATCCTATAGCTCTAGAAGAACTAATTAACTCACCACCAGTTATTCCTCAAGATCCCTAGCCAATTTGCCTTCTTAGTTGTAAGGGGGAGGTTTAGTAAGGAGTAGGGCTACTCCATGTTGTCTGGAACTTTAAGTCTCAATATTTAATTTTAATACTCTATATAAACTATATGGGAACACCAAAAAAATTATTCAGGTAATTAATTTGAATATGCTTACTTTCAACAAACCATATTATATGTACTAGAATTTACTATGTTGAATTAGTCATAGTAAAACATTTTCAAATTGCTTGTCCTCTTCATTTTAAAATGGTAGAATTTAAAAGGCTCCTGCAGTAGGCAGCTTCTAAGAAGACCCTCAATGCTCCCCAGCTCCTGGTATACACATCCTCGTGTCTACTCTCCTCCCCTTGAATGTGAGCTGGACTCCATAGCTCACTTCTAACAAACGGAATACAGCAACAGCAACAGAATGTCACTTCCGAAATGAGGTTACAAAGAAACTGTGGCTTCCATCTCATGCACCTTCTCTTTCATCTCATTCGCATGCTCTGAGGGAAGCCAGCTATCATATTGTGAGCAGCCCTATGGAGAGACCCACATGGCAATAAACTGATATCTCTAGCCAACAGCTAGGCAGAATCTGAGGCCTGCCAGGAACCCTGTGAGAGAAGTTGGAAGCAAGTCATTCCCAAGTTTAGCCTTGAGATGACAGCAGCCGCCAACATTTTAAATGCAACCTTGTAAAAGTCCCTGAGTCTGAGGCTTTCAGCTAAGCTATGCTCAGATTCCAGACCCATGAAAACCATAACACAAATGATTCTTATTTGTGTTACAGTTTATTGCATAAGCCTCTAAGTTTTAGGGTAATTTATTACACAGCACTAGATAAATAATATTGCTACTAAATCAGTAATACACCAATTGCAGAGATTCACTGGAGTCCAGGTTTTATTTTCACTCACTTCCATATTTTACCCATTTATTTTTAAGAGCTATGATAATGACATTTTAATTGTTTATATTTTAAGTTTCCATCATTTATTTCTGATATAGGTGGGTACACATCTTACAAAGTTCATGAGCAGTATCTTTTTCACTGATAACTGAATCATATATACTTTTTCTTTTTTGTCTTTATGCAGTTTATAAAACATAGAGGAAAATCTCTTTAGGTCTATAAAGGTGCTGGGGTAGAATGAGGAAAAAGAATGGGTGATTACACAAGATGACTTTTAAGTTCCTTTCCATTGCTAAAATTCTATGATTCTATGAGGAGAGTTTTTTGTCATGTTTTTCTCTTCCTCCTCCTCTTCTCCTTCTCCTGCTGTCTGCACATGAGCACTGTATATGCTCAATATGAACAATTCTGCTCCTTTTTGGAGGTGAAAGGCTAGAAGCTTCTGTGCGCAGGTAGTCTCCCAAGTGTGCAGCTGTCACTTTTCAGTACCTAATGTGGCAACTGCCAGAGCAACCTGAAAAGGTGCCAACTTCTTCTGAGAGTCTGCTCTAGTTGGGCAAAAGCCTGGTTGGAGAAGAGAATCTCACAGAGTATATCATAGAATGAAAGTGTTGTTCTGCCCTGGACAGTTATGGTAGGTGCATTGTTGTGAGCTTCGCATTTATAAGGGATAATCAGGGTAAATATTTTTCTATAACAATGATAACTTGCATTTGTTTAGTGCTTTATGCTTTGGGATTGGTCAAGCAAGAAAAGTAAAATAAAGAGATTAGATCAATTGCCCATATATATATATATGTATATATATATATATATATGTATATATATATATGTATATATATATATGTATATAGATATATGTGTGTATATATATATATATATACACATATATATATATATACACACAGCTGTGACCTAATCTGTAGACCTGGGTCAAGCCCAGAACCTGTCTTTAGATTCCAGGTTCATTGACCTTTAATTTTTGTGAGGCTCTCTCTCTTTTAAACATAATATTGTTTTCCAGGAAGGGATAACAAGTCAATCAAGTAAATTGCTAATATAAAAACATTGTTTTATTTTTTAAAACAGATGGATCATTATGTCATAGTTTTATTTAAAAGAAAATTCAATTCTAATATAAACAAGATGGTAGTCAATTTCAACTTGAATGGCCATAACTCAAGGATGAAATGCCAACGGTTTTGCAAAGATTAATAAAATGATGTACAATAGTCTCAAGGTAAAATAGTAGGACAATTTAAAGAAATTAGCACAATAATCAATTCAAAATTTATTTCCAATATCCTTAGAATATTTGCATTCTGATATCTTAGTTGGCCTCTAAAAGTAACATCACTATATCACGATTTTAAGTGTGCCCTTTGATTAACTGATATTTTGAAATAACAACTAGAAGAAATCTGCAGTCTGAAATACCTTGGAGCATTAAAACAAGTAATAGGGTTTTATTGAGTACACATAGACATATGTGTATTTGACAGTCAATGGTGGGAGGAGGGAGAGAATTGAAAAACTCCTTATCAGGTACTATGCTCATTACCTGGGTAACACCAAACCCCTGTGACACACAATTTACCTATATAACAAAACTGGACATGTACCCTTGAACCTAAAATAAAAATAATAAATAAATAAAATTTAAAAAATTAATCAAGTAGGCTGGGTACAGTGGCTCACGCTTGTAATCCCAGCACTTTGGGAGGCCGAGGCTGGCAGATCTTGAGGTCAGGAATTCGAGAACAGCCTGGCCAACATGGTGAAATCCTGTCTCTACTAAAAATACAAAAATTAGCTGGGCATGGTGGCAGGTGTCTGTAGTCCCAGCTACTCAGGAGGTTGAGGCAGGAGAATCGCTTGAACCTGGGAGGTGGAGGTTGCAGTGAGCCGAGACCACGCCACTGCACTCCAGCCTGGGTGACAGAACAAGACTCTGTCTCAAAATAATAATAACAATGATAATAATAATAAATACAATTAATAAAATAATAAGGTTTTGAGGTTGGCCATTTTTAATAGCCAAATGCATTCTCTTACACATATATGTTTTTAATTCAGGAAATAAAATGCACGGTGTTAAATTTTTTAGCATTATCTTTATTGTAGCAGCATTTCAAAAGAAAAAAAAAGCCTAAGAAATATCAAATGCTAACCTTCATTTTATGCCAAATTCACTTCTAATCATTGTCCATTGGCGCAGATGGTTTATCTATTTTTAAAAATCTATACTATAATTTGTTATTAAAATGTAATTAGATTTAAAATTATCAGTACTAATAATTGGTAAAAATAAAACATTAAATACTCAATGTTGGTTTATTTAAACATTTGCTGGGTGAGTAATTCTTTCGAAATGGCAGCTTAATGCAAGATCTTATCTAATAGAAATCATACACAAAACAAAGACAGCTCATCTTATCTTTCAAGTTGGTGTTCACTCTTGAAATTTTTGAATATTGAGATATCAAGGAATTGGCATCATTGACTTTCAGGGTTAGAGTGGGAAGCAAAGCCATAGTGGAGGATTAGAGTTGTAGAAGTAATCAGTTCCTTAAGAAGCCTGGAGAACTAGATAATGTTAGGATATTTAAGTAGAAAGAGATAAAATGCAATGATAGTTTTTCTTAAATTTTGAAAGTAATTCAAAACCTTTTCAAAAACACAAGTTCAAAAAAATCTTTTTTGGTCTAGAGTATTTTCTAAGTATGACTATAAATATAATAGTACTGTGAAATAATAAATATAATAGTAATAAAATATATGATATATAAGTAAAATATTTTGTCTTTAAAATATTCACAACACATCTGTGGAATATGCAAAAAGAAAATTTAACACTAGGTGCCCTATGTTTTTAAAACCCTCATTTTATAAATGACATACAGATCGTCTAGCATATCAACAGGATTCTGAACATCTAATACCAATTAATGGCTGGCTGCCATAGCACAGATATGAGAAATGGGATCAGTACATGGCATAACAGATGGTATTATTCCATACAGATGGTGCTTCATGCTATATTAAATAAACTTTTTGGAACTTAGAAACATATATTTATGTTTTATGATGCAGAATTGTGACATAGATAAAATATAATACAGAATTTGGAGACAAAGGAGGATGTCTTCTTAAGAATATTTTTTGATAGCGACTAGACTAAAAAGTGATTTTTGGTTATGGAGCACCATCTAGAGGAAATGTAAGAAAAAGCCCTTAAGCAAGAATGCAGTAAAATAAAAATCAAATTTACAACAATCACATAAAAAGTCCTAAGGAACCAACAACTTTAGTATTATATATATTTTTGAAGTTCTACCATCATCCAGCCATTGACTTTTTTTTACTTAAGAGTAACCTTTTTTTATTTAGAAAGTGATTTATTTAGGTAGAGAAAGAAAAAGGAGAAGGAGAGAGAAAGAAACAGCTAACTCTCACACTGAGTGAGAGAATCCAGACAGATAGAATCCAAAAGAGGAAAGCACTGAGTGGAAGGGAATGGAGAGAGATGGAGTTTAGAAGGCGAAGCCAGGCTTCCACAAGAAGGGGACTCCAGAGGGGAAATCCAAGGGGGAGAAAGACAGCTTCCACAAAGGGAGTGTTCATGGAAGAAGACCCAAACATGGAGTCCAAAAAGTAACTTTTTAAAATTCTTTTTTCCATAGGTTATTGGGGGTACAAGTGGTATTTGGTTACATGAGTAAGTTCTTTACTGGTGACTTGTGAGATGTCGTTGCACCCGTCACCCAAGCAATATACACTGCAAACTATTTGCAGTCTTTTATCTCTCACCTCCTCCCATCCCTCCCTGCAAGTCTTCAAAGTCCATTGAATAATTCTTATGCCTTTGTGTCCTCACACCTTAGCTCCCAAATATCAGTGAGAACATGTGATGCTTGATTTTCAATTCCTGAGTTACTTCACTTAGAATAATAGTCTCCAATCTCATCTAGGTCACTACAAGTACCATTAATTCATTTTAAAAAGTAAAGTCTTAATAGTGTTTTATGTGATGTCTTATTTATAATTTCTATTTCTTTCTGAGGAGTTTACTACAACACAGTTCTTTTTAGAATGGCAGAGCTGAAGAGAGCTTTAGAAATCATG